>OU744732.1:35248977-35371477 GCA_916613615.1 Steromphala cineraria
TATCGAATTTGAACAGTATATCATTTGATAAGTGAACATTTATTTCAATTACAATCAACATGAATCTTGTTTCTATCTGTGTACCCTAACACTCAGAACGTGGTTGAATGAATACTATACCGGAGGTGTTCTAAAAATAGACATGTAAACAAAAGCTCTCGAGGTACCAAGGGAGGTAACTCTTTCCACGAGATATATTTGTCCTGTTATCATCGTCACTGCAAAGTTATTTTTTGATAAAACACAAGTATAAATTTATCACAATATAAAGATAAGTCATATAAAAGATTTTAAAACTATAATTCATGTTTTGAAAGTATGAATTGTTCATTAGTTGATATATCCTAGTCATTTCACACTCGTGATCATTGAAAAGACCTTTCTCCTTAGTATATAAACCAGTTAATATCAGTGAAAGAGTAAGGAGCTTGTTTTCGATTCAGGCTAACAAAAAGTGGTCCAAACGACAGATTAAACTGAATTAAAATTGAATTAAAAACTAAATCAAAATTGAAATGATATATATGCCCAAATAAACTCGAAGATTTCTCAATAAATCTGCTTCATAAAGATTCTTCCGAGTAATAGATCCAGTAGCAGCTAGAAATTAGATATTGTTTAAAAAACCCGGCTTGTTTATAGAGATGATCATGCTTTGCGCAAAAGACCAACATGTCTTAACATGTCCCCTAGATCAAAATTGAATATGAGTTCAGTTGGTTAAAAATAGAAAGTGATATCATATTCTTAAAATAGAATATGTCATTCAGTACATCCCTCTTAAGGTCACTGACCTACACATTCTAAAAATAACCTGTTGCTATGCTAAATTCTATACATAGGTCACCTTGACCTATTTCCGGGGTCATTCAGTGCAAATTGATGACGTCAGAATATCCCTCAATAAACATCTATACAACATTCGTAAAAGTCATATGGCACACTTCCGAGGGTACTAATTTCTTTATTACCAATTCAATCACATTTTATTCTTTAAGAAATATCAAGAAAACGGGCCGCTTTCCCTGCAAAGGTTGGCTATAGTAACGTCACGAACAACGGTTTTATGACGTCCCAGGCGAAAACTTACGGGAACCTGCGCTGCAACAATCGTTGCTCATCTTACCCACAAGGCCAAGCTAGCGCACGTTATAGACGAGCTCATCTTACATGTAGATCGTTGCTAGGCAAAAGTGAATTGTGCACATGTGCTCATATTGAAAATATGTAACTTCTTATTTTCAACCCTATGGGTATTAAAAACTTTAGAAAATTGGAAAAATTTGAAAATTTAAAGCTATCCATGTAGAGAGAAAAACTGCATTGATACAAGTGCAAACGCTAAACTAACGTCCAAAAGAAACTTAATAAACTCCAGATGAAATATCGAAAATGGATTTTGTCAGTAAGGTTCGCACTTGCATAGTTATAACCTTTACTTTTATGTTTATAAATGTTAATTTATAGATATTTATGCATTTTCGCGAAATTATAAAAAGACACAATCACCACCTTAGTGATCATGCTTACTCACTTGACGGAAGCTTTCGCTCGACCTCTTTATACTTGAGACAAGTATTATTCGTTGTTTCATTTTATAGTTCCATACAGTTTGTAAGTGTTTATCTTCGACGGCAATGACATTAAAACAGGTTGGCCGGTTTTGTTACATACACGGTATAAAGTCACACATACATATGTATTGTTTTCACTCTCCGTGATTTACTCTTAAAAATAAATACGAGATGATCAAGATATATAACAGAAATGTACAAGTAAAACACAAAATAGTGGATTTACAAAAACAACAACTTCATTCAAAACTTTCTATATTGATGTTTTGACTAATGTAGATAGTTGTAGTGATAGGTAATCTTGTTACAATTAGCTGTCTTATTAAAAAAAAAAAAGTGCGTAATGAAGAATTCATAGGACAAATATTAGTTTTAGTTAGATTGGTAGAAGTGCGATATTTGGCGAATTTTCTCTAAACAATCGCCAGAGTTACGTCCCCTACCTAATCACACGTTCACCCGCACCCAAACAAGCCAGTAGTTTGTTGCGAGATAAAAACGATATCACATCGATCAGACTTCGACCTTACAATGTGAGCAAGTACCTGTCTCGAATCACGACAACACGTTGATCACAGGTAATCACAGGTATTCCCAGGTGTTTATTAACGCGCACCTGCCAGGTATGGGGGTATACTCCGTTGTACGCTCCCTCTCCCCATGGAAGGGGGTTAGTCTCTTCCTTCTCACCCTAGCCCTTATCAAGGTCCTTCAGGGGATTCTGCGCTACAGGCGTATGTTCAAATTCTACAACAACTTGCCTGGGGATAAAGATTTTCATTGGCTATGGGGAAATCTACACAAGGTGAGTATTTATTGTTGTCTGATTTCTTTGTCATTGTTTAAGGCATATACAATCATGTCTAATATGAATGAATCTGATAAAACGACTGGTGTCAGACAAGGTTGTATGCTTCGTCCAATGTTATTATCATTTGGTGTCGAGGAGCTACAATGTAGATATTCAAATCTAAATTATTATCATTGTAAATATTCAGTTGATCGAAGGTCTCTATTTTTTTCTATTTTGTAACATGTCATATTTATAGGCATTAATGATGTTCTAGATGAACACAACAAAAATGAAAAGAAAGAGTCACCCCAATGCTGAAGTATTTTACAGTTCAACTTCCTAGAGAACTTATACATAAATGCGTTTCTGTCAAGGCGATTAATGTATCTGTTGAATGTAGATAAGAGACAACACAACTGCGATATGTGTAATATGAAATAAAAGGATATATACAGAGAAATGAAAGTCCAAAAGCTTTAGGAAATGCGATATCACAAGGATATCCATACAGATATATGAATAGCATATGATATTTGTAATATTAACTATTCATGCTAAAAACGTCAAATCGATATTTAAAAAGATCCCCGAATAATTAGATTTTTTTTTCCGAATTCCGAAAAAGAGTAGGAGCGGTGATCAGAATCATTTTAGGAAGTTCAATCATAACCCACTATGTAAAAAATAGAAACATGAAATGAGGGTGATTTATTGATTTTGTCCTTTAACAATAGATATGGTAACAGAGGCTGTTCCGGGCTCGAATTTCTTAGAAAATGTTTAATCTGTATGGTGTACACTCATTTTGCTTGTTGCTTTTGTATTATGGTGTCTTCCTAAATGGAATACAGTGCCTACATTGTTTGGATGGGATACATACAAAAAGCGCTAATTGTTTAGAGTATAGTGTATATTACTTATCTACCATATACCATACCTGGAATAAACAAGTTCGTGTGAAGT
Source organism: Steromphala cineraria (assembly GCA_916613615.1). NCBI lineage: Eukaryota > Metazoa > Mollusca > Gastropoda > Trochida > Trochidae > Steromphala > Steromphala cineraria. The sequence continues at coordinate 35,252,308 of OU744732.1, forward strand.
TTGCAATATTTGTCCATTACGTTATTAAAACATTAAATATTTTCACAAGCTGTTTAATATATCTGTGTTATTTTGGGTGCCTGTTAGTAATCCTAGGACGATCGTTCCATGATGTCAATAAGAACAGAGCTATTTTCTCCAATTTCACTTACCACTCACACTAAGGATTTTTCAATGTGAATGATTACTAGATATTCAAGATCTGATGAAAAAATTGCTTGACATTTAAGATCTGTCGAATATGGTTAATTGATATTCTAGATCCGGTGAAAATAATTCTTTGATGTTCAAGATCCGGCAAAAATACACTCAGGGGCAAAAGAAACGATACCATATACAATGCATGATAGGTTAATCTACGATTGATAGTTACGGCTGAAACAGGGTTAATTAATGTATTCAAGAGCTAACTGAACTAAGTTTTTAATTTTAGAGCTATATCTGTTAACGCTTTTGAAATACAAGTCTGTCAAAAAACGCTGTTAAAAAATCTCCTTAACTAGACTAGATAAGATAGTGAAAATGGCCCTTTTTCTTGTTTTTCAACCAAAATACAGGCAAAATGCGTGAACAAATTAACTTTTACATGGGTTATTTATATTGATAACATCTTAGATTTTATATATTTTTAAATTTCATATATATTTTATTCCAATTCCAAAGACTATGACCAAAAATAACATCGAAAAAGCTGTTTTTTGACCCCTCGTGTATTTGAACAGTCCTACAATTATAAGTATTATACTTTGATGTTTGAATTTGTGAGTACTTCTTCACAACTGATGTGCCTATCACAAGGGCTCGAAGTCGCATTTCATTTACAACATGATTTTGTTTTGTAATCTTTTGAAAAGTTGGTATCGTTTCTTTTGCCCCTGAGTGTAATTCTTTTTATTCAAGATCCGGTGAAAAATGATTCCTTGATATTCAAGATCGGGTAAAAATAATTCCTTAATATTCAAGAACCAGTGAAAATAATTCCTTGATGTTCAAGATCCGGTAAAAACAATTCTTTGATATCCAAGAACCTGTACAAATATTTCCTCGATATACAAGATCCGGTTAAAATAATTCCTTGATGTTCAAGATCTGGTAAAAGTAATTCCTTGATATTCAAGATCCGCCAAACAAATCCTTGACTTTCAAGATACGGTAAAAATTATTCCTTGATAAGATCCAGTGAAAATAATTTCTTGATATTCAAGAACCTGTGAAAATAATTTATTGATATTTAAGATCCGGTAAAAATAATTCCTTGATATTCAAGATCCGTTGAAAATGATTCCTTGATAAGACCCGGTGAAAATAATTCCTTGATATTCAAGATCCGGTAAAAGTAATTCCTTGATATTCAAGATCCGGTAAAATTAATTCCTTCATATTTAAGATCCGGTAAAAAATATTTCCCTTTATTCAAGATCCGGTAAAAATAATTCCTTGATATTCAAGAACCAGTAAAAATAATCCCTTGATAGTCAAGAACCGGTAAATATAATTCCCTGATATTTAAGCTCCGGCGAAAATGATTCCTCGATTTTCAAGAACCGGTAAAAATAATATCTTGATAGTCAAGATCCGGTAAAACTGATTCCTTGATATTCAAGATCCGGTGAAAATGAAACTTGATAAGACCCGGTAAAATGATTCCTTGATATTCAAGATCCGTTCCAAACCAACGGAAGAAAGGATGAAGTACTTCAACGACCTGATGAAGAAACACAAGTACTTCGCCCGCTTCTGGCAGGGGTCAACTCAACCCAACATCCTCGTCTTCCATCCAGACACGGTCAAGATACTGCTGAAAACATCAGGTTATACTCTTAAAGGCACCACTTGAAATATTAGCAGTATTATGCTAATTCATTAACAAAATTAAGAAATAGCTACTTGATTGATAGAAGAGTAGTCTGTTATCCAGACCCTAAAGCAAAAAATAATTATAGGCGCCTTCAGTCTAGAAAATATTGGCAAGTTTAGTTGCCTCAGATTTTGGATAATAAATCAAAATAATAAAATTAGTAAAACTCTGTTTTTAGGGACTAAATGTTAGTCTAATAGAAGGGGAGCATATTTATAAATGATTCATAATAAAAGTTATGTTAGGACATCATTTTGTCGTAGTAATGCATTCCACGACCGTAGCTTCGATGATTGGCTTCATTTCTCGATGTTTTTATTTTTTTGAGCGATACACTTCTTTCTTTATCAAATTGTTAAATCTTGAACAAATGAAATGCTAACCTCACAAACATATTTGAAATTAAGTGTGAAATTATCATGTAAAAATCATATATAATTGTCAACAGGAAAGTCCTCGAATTGTCCCTTAAAAGGGGAAGTAGCACGTTTTTAGGGGGTATATAAGGGGATGTCAGGAAAATGAAAATAAATGGTTCCAAATGAAAGACAATGTATTTTAACTAAATGAAGCAGTAATAAATCAAAAAAAGTTCAGCCATGCGATTCCTTTTTATACACACAAATGGCCGCCAATGAACTTTATGTCAATGTTTATAATTTGTTCTCTGACTATGGACGATTGGTTTGTTTATTGAGATTTTTGACACTAACAAAATAAACCATTTAGCATTAACATACAATTATCAGTGAAAAATTAAACTTATAATTAAAAAAAAACGTGCTACTGTCCCTTTTAAGGGACAGTGCTATCGGACTACTTTTTGTAGAAACGAAATTGGAGTTTTTTTCCCAAATTGATACATATAATGTTATAAGCAAATGGTTTTAACGCCACCGAGTTTGTAGAAATAACTGATGGTTACGTTTTTTGTGGATTCATATTTGAAAACTTTATAAAAATAACACACTTTCGGTAAAAACACAAGGGATATGAAGCAAATCATCAGCGTTACGAGTGTTAAAAGTCTTGTTCGGGCAAATTAAGCTTTGTTAGAACTCTTATCAGTAGCACGTTTTTTGACAATTTTATATTTTAAAAAGTTTGCTTATAATTGTAAGTTAATGCTAAATGTATTATATTGACAGTGTCAACAATCTCATTACACAAGTCAATCACCCATAGTCAGAGGACAAAGTATGAGGATTCACATAAAATCCTTTGGCGGCCATTTTTGTGTGAACACCTTTAATTCATTTTGTGTAACAAAAAGGAGTCGAATGGTTAAACTTTACGTTATATATTTGAATTATTACTGCTTCATTTAGTTTAAATACATTGTCTTTCAATTGGAACCATTTATTTTCATTTTCCTGACATCACCTTATATTCCCCCTAAAAACGTGCTACTGCCCCTTTAATGTGTGAATATTATATCAACACATATGATTTATATTTATAAAAAGTAAACTTCTCAACGTACAGCGTTTTATTATTTCATTTCCAAGATAGAAATGATCGTGGACCGGTAGTCAATAGGACAGGCTCTTTAACATATGACATTTATGAAAATTCGAAGAAGTTGCGGATCAAGCAAGTAAGAAAGAATACCGGGAGGGGGTAGGGGTGTAAATTTAAGTTTTCTTTCGTGGTAAGCAATTTTTATTCCATAAGCACATTGTTCCGATAAAGACTGTATCATTATGTACCATGAACATCATACAAGATGCAAATCTCTGGTTATTAAATAGGTATATGACTTTATATAACAAACATCTAAAATCCTGTTAAGATATTGATGGAACTGTTTAATATTTTATAAAATTCACCTGCTTAATTTAAATTTTTGCAAAATTTATTGTTATCAGAAGTTAAAATTCGTCAATTAACCTAATCATACTACTAGATTAGTTGTGTGACATCTTTGAAAACACATTTTCGACCTTTTCCACGTAAGCAAATTTGATATGGTTTCTTCCCCGAAATTGTTAATTCCTTTCCAGAAATATTTTTATTAATAAAACAGATTATCTTTCAATTTATAATAAAGAGTTCTTTTCGTTCCCTCAGAAAAGGTTAAAGTCCATTTCTTTCAATAACGGTTTGCTCCTCTAGAACCCAAACCGATGCGCGGCGCCTACCAGTTCGCTATCCCCTGGCTTGGGGAGGGGTTGCTGATAGCCAGTGGTCAGAGATGGGCGCGGTCAAGACGTCTCCTCACTCCGGCCTTCCACTTCGACATCCTCAAACCTTACGTGGACATCTACAACAGCTCGGCTGATGTTCTTCTGGTGAGTGAATGGGTGTCATCATCGTTATCATCATCATAACCGTCGTCATGATGATCATCGTCGTCGTCATGATGATGATGATCATCGTCGTCGTCATGATGATGATGATCATCGCCGTCGTCATGACCATCATCATAGTCATCCTCATGATCATCGTCGTCATCACTCTCATATTCATTATCATCGTCATCATCATCATCGTCGTCGTCGTCGTCATCGTCATATTCATCATCATCATCATGATTATCGTCGTCGTCGTCATCATCATCGTCGTCGTCGTCAACGCTCTCATAATCATTCCCCTCGTCATCAACATCGTCGTCGTCATCGCTATCGTCACCATTTCCATCATCATCATCATCATCATCATCATCGCTATGGTCGTTGACAACATTATCATCTTCATCATATCTTGATCTATTAATTTTCTACTGATGAGCTGCAATCATTAACTGTAGTGATTTATCCCAAACCCTATGTAAGCATTTTCAACAGTTCGGCTCATTTTGGAAACTTGCTTGGCGTGACTCGGTCCCTATATGGCAATGAGTTCACTCGAGCAAGGCCTCGCAAGTTATAAGTTCTTATTGCGTGACTTGTAGAATCTGTGTAGCTCTGCGATACTCGTAAATTAATAAACATTTTATTTACTTACGAATTTTCTATTGCTGTAATAGTTTCGAAAAAGAATCCAGAGCATTATTCGATACATTAAATCTTATGAAGACCAATATCTCCTACAGCGCAAGTTGCCCTCCCATTGTAAGTCGAAGTGATCAGCCACAGCAGTCTGTGTAGTTTCAGCCCTTCCGCTCAAGCACCCATGTGCTGTGAATGTACCTTATCAGCCACAACAGTCTGTGTACCCTTGTCTATTGTCATTGTTGTAATATCTTCCACAGAGCAAGTTGTCCACCTACTGTGAGTCCGGCGAGAGTTTCGAGGTGTTCAGCCACATCAGTCTGTGTACCCTGGAGGTGATCCTCAAATGCGCCATGTCATACGAGGACGACATTCAGATGAAGGGGTGAGATCAGCTTTAGTGTCGTTAACTGCTCAACTGACACGCCAGAAAAAGACGTTTGATTATTGTTCCTTAATTGACCATTTTCCAGTTTTGACGTTAAGAGTTATCTGCCCTTGACAACGTGGGCAGCGTCACGCTTGGCGCCAATTTGATATAGTGCAGTAGCTTGTGTTCTGGCCGTGAAGAATAGTATGAGAAAGCGTTTTATTTGAAAGAAGTAAGACATGGAATAAAATTGATTAATAAAGGATTAATAAAATTCAAATCTGTCTCTTTATTCCATGAATAATTTAGGCCATTTTAACAGCTGCTTACCACACGCTGCTTACTACAAGCCTAGTTGCATATGCATGTAACTTCATCTACTGTATGTTTGATTTTCATGGCGTGAAGGCATCCTTAGGGTTGTTAGATTATTATTCATGGTGAAATTGATAGAAAGGGTTCAGATAAATCTGTGGCTTGTAATATGGTAGTTCCAAGGGTAAAATGATGGAAATGTTTGAGATCAACTTGAGTGCAACATTTGTCCCTTGCAACAATGACCTGGGGGTTATTTAACTTATGAGGGCAGCATTCAGTTAAAGGGGTTTATGCCAGAAAAATGCTTCTCCTACCTTAAACTAGATTCTTCTTAACGAGAGAATCTTTAATAACAAATATCGACTTGTCCGACAACTACCAAATATGGTCTGTAGTGATTTTAACTTTAATGTCATCCTTACCTTTTCTCAGGCGACAATCGCATGCCAGTAGGAGCGCAGGGGTCATCTCAAATAATATGTTCCAATTTATCTATCAAAAATATTTTCGTTCTACAATGAAGAACATTCAAATTTTGAGCTAGACATCAATTTACACGTTTTTTAATATCCAACAAAATTGAACTCAATAACACGAATATTTTGAATTTTCACCTGTAATTCGACTTTGAGATGCCACTCTCTATATTCGATTTTGACAGCCATGAAGGTTTGTTTCTGTTTAGTGAAAATAATATGTTTTTTCGATATTTTTACTATAAAGACAACTCTCTCAGTAAGATTACCCAAATCAATGTAGACATCTTACATGCGTCTTTTGTAGCTTAAACTTTAATAATCAACTATTGAGTCCTTGTCCTCATTTACACAAATCTAAAGACTGTATTGGGGTTTTATTGTCGTAACTGTTGTTCAATGTGTTCTGTGTCGGCGACAGCCTACAAAGGTGGATTGCGCCATGACCTTGACCTCTTTCGTAAGGTCAAACAAGATATTGACAACTTTTCTCACTCTTTTTTGTCTCTCACAAAAAAGATGTTTATCATTTAAAAGAAACACATTTTAAATTTGATTACGTAACCGACATTAAGAGAGTTACCGCTTTTCAAATTCATTATTGTATTTTCATTATGGTCACTCTCCTCTGCAACTCATTTTCAATGTAGCAATTTGATTTTGAAATAATTGTCAATATCAAAGGAGGAATCAATTTCCTTTCAAATTAAAGAATACATAGGCAAAATACGTCAATTGTAATTTTTTAATTTATGTCATCTCTTATTGCTTTGGTTGGTTGTCTTCATTCAAAATCTGAAATAAATGTCCCTTTTCAGAGAGACCCATCCTTATATGGTTGCTGTGAACGAGCTCTCAGAGATGTGGTTCGAGAGGGGAAGGTAAGCGACAAAATACAATCTAACTAGACCAAGCCTAAATAATACTCGTTTCACTCCGATATTGAGTCTAGCGAGATGTAGTAGCATGTCGCGTTAGCCGACCTTTCACCAACCTATGACCCCCCAATGTTATCTGTTCGAATGCAGACTATTGAGGATTTGTAAGACGATCCCTGATTGGTCAATTGGAAAGATCGGCTGTCGCGACCCGCTACTACATCTCGCTAGACTCAATATCGGAGTGAAACGGGTATTTTTGAGGCTAGGTTAACTTAGACTGCGACAAAATAATGTTTGGAATTTCTGTCTTTGAGGATGTGTTTGAATTATAGCATATCTAGATCAATTGTTTTCGCCTTTATTTCCTTTCATCACGGAGCTATGATGAGTCGAGAGACACATAAAAAGTTCGCATCTACGCCCTTGATCTTATAAAGTAACACTATGGTAGTTCTAACATAAATGTGCTTTGTCTTTCAGAAATCCCCTGTTGTTTTATGATGCGGTATTTTACCTCACGAAGACCGGACGCAGGTTCAAGAAGCAATGTGATTTTGTTCATTCAGTGTCTGAAGATCTAATTGCGAAACGAAAACAAACACTGGTATGTATATAACAACAACCTGTTCATGTTCACATGAAAAAAGACAAATCGACCTAGTATTGTATGAATAGTAATTCGATATTGACAGACATTCCATACATGTGTTTTAGCAACTAAGTTAAGTTAAAGACATATATACGCAATATGTCCCTAGAATAGTCATGATAGTTTAAACACTTAAATAGTCATGAAAGTTATTTCTTGGAATAGCCATGATTGTCTAACCATATTCTAATTCTTCCAGGATTTCGCTACAATTATTCAATTAATTATTTCCTTGGAATAGTCATGATAGTTCAAGCAAGTTGTATTTCTTCCGGGAATTATTTCGCTACAATTGTTCAATGAATTATTACCTAGGAATATTCATGATAGGTAAAGCATATAAAATTCTTCCATGAATGATTTCCTTTGAATATTCATGATAGTACAAGCATATCGTAATTTCCATGAATTATTTCTATTAAATAGTCATGATAGTTCAAAGGTATTGTAATTCTTCCATGAATTATTTCTTGGAATAGTCATGATAGTTCAAGCATGTAGTATACAATTCACCTTTGTCTCATTGACATGAAGACATCGAAAGTCATGGTCGTCGTTGCGTTTAGTAACGTAACGCTTTGTCAGATTAACAAAAAGAATTCTTACCCAGTTTTACTGTTGTAGCAGCTTTGATATGTTCAAGCTGATGTTTAACTGTTCTTGTGCCTTAAAGGGGCAGTAGCACGTTTTAGGGGGAATATAAGGTGATGTCGGGAAAATGAAAATTAATGGTTCCAATTGAAAGACAATGTATTTAAACTAAATGGAGCAGTAATAATTCAAATATATTACATAAAGTTTAGCCATGCAATTCCCTTTTCTTACACAAAATGAATTAAAGGTGTTCACACAAAATGGCCGCCAGTGGATTTTATGTGAATCCTCATACTTTGTCCTCTGACTATGGATGATTGGTTTGTGTAATGAGATTTTTGTCACTGTCAAAATATTACATTAAGCACTTACTTACAATTTTCAGTGAAAAATTTAAAATTTAAAATTGTCAAAAAACGTGCTACTGCCCCTTTAACGATAAGGTTATTTTGCTTTATTTCATAAATAGCCATGGTAGTTCTTAAAAAAGAGAATGCGTGAGGCTAGATAAATGTAACCTGACTGAGCTTAGTCAACCTATTTGAATATTTAAACAAATTCATCAACTCCATTGTTTATTCTGGATAAAAGTTTTGTTTCTGAAATGAAAATGTCCGTCTCATATTTTGAAAATATGGCATTAACGTGTCCTTAACCAGATACCATGGTGGTATACTATTTATTGCGTCTCAGGATCAGGAGGGTCCAGCAAATAAGAAGTATTTGGACTTTTTGGACATTTTGTTGACGGCTAGAGACCAGAGCGGAGATGGGTTAACTCCCTTGGAGATCCGAAACGAGGTCGACACCTTTCTTTTCGAAGGTGAGGAAGACATGGGGATAATAGATAAATATAAATGGAATTTTTGCAACGAAATGTATTAGCAGACATTGGTGAAAGTGTAATTACATATACGCAATCAAACTAAAAAAGACCTTATAAATGGTAAAAGTCACCATAAATTTTTATCACTGTTTGACGAATTAAAAAAGTAGAATCTTCATGATTATATAAGCAGAAAGTTTCGCAATTCCTCCAACTTAACCATAACCAGTCCCGTATGTTATTCAACAATCTAAATAAATGAAGCACAACAGTTTGTTTGTTATACCACAAACACAATTAATTAACATGTGTTATAATCATAATCTAGTTTTTACTGGTGTAATATCGCTAGAGAAATATTACACTGCATTATCTTACATGGGCGAGTAATAAGTGAAGGATAAAACTTGACCCGTAGGAATTATTGAAAAGTATGCCCACGTTGGAATGACGACGGGCCGGGGCCACTTTTAACAAAAAATATTCTATCATATAGCTGGGGCAGAGGGCATTATCAAGATAATTTCCCGAGTCAGAGGGACACTATTTAGATAACTGCTTTGGAAGCCAAATTGTATCAGACTTGAGGGATATTACGAAAAAAAGTGTCCCGGAGAACAAATGAGTGATGTCACTGGATATTTATAATATATGATGTTAAATGTATCGTACCTCCTTTGTCGAAGGTCACGACACGACAGCCAGCGCCATCTCGTGGATCCTGTTCTCACTAGCTAAAGATGGCGGCCTCCAGGACAAGGTTCAGGAGGAGATTGATGCTGTCATGGACGGGAAAGATGAAGACTTCGTCTCCTGGTATTTTTTTAACTTTATAAAAGAGTTCTCCTAGTATTGTGTAAAGTATAGAGTTACATTGTTATATTTGTTATCACCTTATCTGCAATTGCACAAATTGTTTGTGGAAGAGTTGATAAGCTGTTTGGGTGGTCAGTGCCTTAGATGTTGGCTGAGTCTGAGGGAAAGGGACTGTCATAAAAAACGAACAAAAATATATTTCTATTACATTTGCAGGAAGTAGGGTCCCTAATAATACATCTAAGAGCCATTCAATACCAGTACAGTCAAATGAAAGGAATACTTTTCGGATAAAACAATTAGGAAATTGTGTTAAAATCTTATTTTCGGACTACCCATTTGCTTTATAAATATTATTGATTTAACAATTCTTCTCACTGCATTGCCTCCCCTTTTTCCCTTTATCCCTCAGAAACAAGTAACAAATACGCCTAGAGCCTTCTGTTTGGCTTGTCGGGGTGAAAGGAACCTAGAAGATCTCAATTTGCTTGATTTTGCTTCGTTATGGAATAAAAGCACTGCCACATTCCTTAAAAGAATATTCAATAAAAATCTGAGAAAGCAAGAACATCTCTGTTTGCTCAAATTCAAGGTCGGACCTGTCTGAACTCTCCTACCTGGGCTGCGTTATAAGGGATATGGAACCTAGAACATCTCAATTTGCTTGATTTTGCTTCGTTATGAATAAAGGCACTGCCCCTTTCCTTAAAAGAATCGTCAATAAAAAATTGAGAAAACAAGAACATCTCTGTTTGCTCAATTTCCAGGTCGGACTTGTCTGCACTAACATACCTGGGCTGCGTTATAAAGGATATGTAACCTAGAACATCTCAATTTGCTTGATTTTGCTTCGTTATGTAGTAAATAATGACCCGGTACCGAGGAGTTATGGAAAATAACCTCGCGAGGGCGTAGCCCGAGCAGAGGTTATTTCCATAACCCGAGGCAAACGGGTCATTATTTGACTTACACTCCCGCGGAGGACTCCTGCAATACTTTCAACTTAATTTGTTTATAAACAATTAATTTAAAAACGTTTTACTGATATCATTCGCGGGTTTATCATTTCTTGATAAGAAAAAATACTTAAATTACCCCCGTATTAGGGTTTTTATAAATAAACGCTTGATTTCTTACAATAAAAACTATTTTATTACGGTGTTTCAACTAATTTGGTTTACATACAAATAATTGAAAAACGTTTTAGTGATCCATTTTGCGGGTTTGATATGTCTTGATAAGAATACTATGTTAGACTACTTACAATACCCCCTGCTAAGGGTTTTAGAACTAAAAACTTGATTCCTTACATTAAAAACTATTTTATTGCAATATTAATATATATTTATAGGGGAAAATAAAAAACCAAACATGACACACACAAATTTACATCAACTGGCATGGATCCACGGTAGCTCAACAGGTACGAGCGCTGCTTGACAACGTAGAGGTCCCTGGTTCGAATCCCACTTTCGTTGTTCGTAAATCTTAACTTTCTTGTTTGATTAAAAATCCAAATTTTACAAGTCCATTTGTTTGCAATTGTTTACAATCTTATAACCGACCAAGGTGGTTATGAGATAACCAACCTACGCGGATGGAGCTCACGGCATATAACACTCAACTAAAATAAACGCAATAACTTCCCAAGGGGTGTATGGGGTAAACACCTATAAGAAGGTAGTTATGAGTTAAAACCAATACAAAAAAGAAGGGATATAACCGCCCAAGGGGTGTAAGGAATGAAAGCACTGCTTCTTTCCTTAAAAGAACATCTCTGTTTGCTCAATTTCCAGGTCGGACCTGTCTGAACTCACATACCTGGGCTGCGTTATAAAGGAGGGTATGCGACTCCATTGCCCCGTGCCCTTTGTACAGAGACAGGTGAGCCAGCCCACCACGATAGAAGACACCACCTTCCCTCAGGGGACCATCTTCACCGTGCATCTCATCAACCTCCACCACAACCCGGATGTGTGGGAGGAACCCTGGGAATACAAGCCAGAGCGCTTCCTTCCGGAAAACATGAAGGACAAGGATAACTACTCTTTTGTGCCGTTCTCGGCTGGACCGAGGTGAGATATGGAAAAGAGTATAAAAAATACATTTATTATTCATTGCCATAGCTAGGAAATAGAACATTTCAACGTAAATTAATTTGCATAAAAATAGGTTTTTTATTAGGTTATACTGTTGATCAGTGTGAGAGGTCGTCCCGATGACCTTTCGTGTTCAAATAAGGAATTCGCGAATTGATCGATCAAAATCGGCGCCAAAAACAGTTCCAAAATAAACGAAGGAAATAACAATATCAATTTGATCTGATGCATTTTGAAATATAAATCTCATTTTTGTAACTGATAAGGATAATATTTTTAAGATAATTAATTTTTTGTTTGAAATTGTTTTGGTTTTATGATTGAAAATAAGTACTCTTTAGTTTGATTATCTAAATGGAAATGAAGGAAACAAGTACAAACGAGTTTGAAATAAAATAGTTACCTCCACTTGCAGTTATTTGTAAAACTTGACATTAATCATGCTCTAACTTTGTGATTAGTATTCGCCACGTCAGTATATGTGCGATGTGCTATCATTATTTGTCATTGACAACTAGCAACTATACGCTTAACCATTTGAAAATGATAAAAAATACAATCTATAAACACATCCAAGCAATCGGAGTATTCATGAAATGGTCGCTCGAAAGTTTTCCGCATACAACTCAATACAGTGTCGAAATTCGAAAAGAGTGCGGTTCAGGTGTGGAGCTTCTGTGTTTTCTGATTGGCCGAGCGGTTGATGTCAGAGTTCAGCGGGACGACCCACCTTACCGGTCAATCTTAGATGAACACTCTGTCTAATATGAAACCTGTTGATCTAAATTCATTTAGACTGAAAAACACTTAGAACTTCCTTTCGTGCACGTAGACCGGAAGCCACTGTTGTATCGTTTGTATTGGCGAGTGTCAAGTGAGGAAGCTCTCATCTTTAAAGGGGCAGTAGCACGTTTTTTATAATTTTATATTTTAAAATTTTCACTGATAATTATAAGTTAATGCTAAATGTATTATTTTGACAGTGTCAAAAATCTCATTACACAAGCCAATCATCCATAGTCAGAGGACAAAGTATGAAGATTCACATAAAATCCATTGGCGGCCATTTTGTATGAACACCTTTAATTCATTTTGTGTAAGAAAAGTGAATCGCATGGCTTAACTTTACGTTATATATTTGAATTATTACTGCTCCATTTGTTTTAAATACATTGTTTTTTAATTGGAACTATTAATTTCCATTTTCCTGACATCACCTTATATCACCGTTTAACGTCCTTTGGCATGGTGCGATCAGGAAATGAACCATGTGCGCCAACGGACACTTAACAAACTATGTAACATCCAATTGTCTACCGATATGTATCAATGATAGGACATATTTTTTCAATCGGCTGATGCGCTTACAGTTAGAACAAAGGAAACCATAGCAACAAGACCGGAAGTGTGGTATCAATGTCAAACATCATTCCAGTATTTCCTCATAATGTGCACTATTAAAGGAGCTTCGACTATTTTAAGTGATCTGTCAGATTTTAACAATTATTCTATTTCCGATATACAACATCTAGTACAAAATAATTAGCATGAATAATAGTTGAAAGGGAATTCTACAAAAACAGTTAAAGAAACCTTGTTTATGGTTCAGTAAAAACCTTAGACAAGTGCCCTGCCCAAGAACACAACACAGCATATATACCAGATCACAATATTCTTAATTCTCCACCGGGATTCGAACCGGGGCCGTTTACGTGAGAGGCAAGTATGCCAACCACTACTCCACTGTGCCCACAGTTTTAGTACATACTGGCTAAGCTGAACAATAGTGCACGTTAAGTAATGGGCAAAGAAAAAAACAGGATTCAGTACTAAGCATTGTTAAAATATCTCTTTAAAAAGGGATCCTTTGGTAAATAAATTTAAACTGAGAAAATAAACGATATGCTCGCTTCGGATTGGATAAAAAAAGATCATGTGACGCGTATACATTCCATTAAAACCCCAAGCAGAGATTATACGAAACAACCGTTGCATTTTGGTGTAAACGCAAAATCTTGGCTGATGATTGGACAAAACAAGGTCCTGTGAACATAAGGACTTACATTTAACGGGAAGTTCTATCTACGCCAGTTATACGAGTTTGACTTACTACTTTCAGGTTATTACCGTGTAGACAAATACTTCATGAAATTCATTTCTGAATAAAAAGAAACGATCTGTAAAACAATTATTTGTTTGCAGAAACTGTATCGGACAGCACTTCGCACTGAACGAGGAGAAGGTCCTTCTAGCCCGTATTCTCCATAGGTAAGTGTTGGTGACAATGGGAGGTCCTTCTAGCCCGTTTTCTCAAAAGGTAAGTGTTGCTGGCAATGGAAGGTCCCTCTAGCCCGTTTTCTCCACAGGTAAGTGTTGCTGGCAATGGAAGGTCCCTCTAGCCCGTATTCTCCACAGGTAAGTGTTGGTGGCAATGGAAGGTCCTTCTAGCCCGTATTCTCCACAGGTAAGTGTTGCTGGCAATGGAAGGTCCTTCTAGCCCGTATTCTCCACAGGTAATTGTTGATGGTTGTGCAATTCAACACATGACAATGAATTGTAAACACTTAAAGAGACACTCCGCGAGTTCTTGGGGTTCATATATGACAGACTCTACAAATAGTGTCATCTGATCGAGAAATATCCATTCTTACAGGAAAAAATCATTTTAAAGCTAATCGATGTCGTCTAGTGACAAGAGGAAGGTTTGAAGTCGCGATTATGATCGAAAACCGGACAATGACGCGCGCTAATCAGTCAAACGTATTTTTGGAAACGTATGTAAAGCAGTCAGAATTACAGCTACGAGTTGGATATGTTTCCTAGGTTATTTAACAAGTATTCGTGGAAAATATACTTGTAATTTTGATTTCCACGAACTTATATTACTGTTTTAAGATTTTCGTTGAAAACAAGTATTTATTTTATATTTGTCATTTGGGAATGAATACATGAGATGTTTTGAATTTATATAACAAATTTTACCATTTAGGTTCGTATCAAAGCAAAACACTACGTGATGAAACTCACGGAGTGTCTCTTTAAAAGGATGGATAATGGTCTCAGCTAATTAAGTTGAAAACCATAACTTATTAAGCATGGGTGACAATAGAATGTTAAAAATACGTAAATAAAATAGAAAAAAATGGTTTGGTCCAGGTGACTTACATCACTTAGCACATAATCATCTACAAGGAATATGATATAATAAATGAGATTCCATCTCGCGAAGATTTTAATATGATGTCAACAAACAATTCACGGGAATTACCGATAGAACTACTTACACGTTACTTCCGTTTTGACTGGGATTTTGTTTCATACCGCTTATCAAAGATGTTTCTGTTGTTTTTTTCGAACTGAATCTGTGTTTTCTTACTTTATCGATGCATTGAAATACTTCAAAATTTATGCTTTTTCTTTCATTTTATAAGGGGCCTCTATCATAACCATTTCATAATAAATCACATCTATAAATATTATATTGAACATCATGGTGAACACGGAATCTGTGAAGTGAGAAACTCCGTGAGTTGTTGATGACGTTTCGTGTTGTCATTTGTCTGAGAAACACCTGATTAAAGAAGCCATTTTACAGATAAATTTTCTAAATCTTATTTAATATATATCGTTTTTAAGAATATTTTCTATATGTAATCAGTATTAAACAAGATATAGCATTTATAAGTAAAATAATTCAAACCAATTCCTATGTTCCAGGTACCGACTGGAGCTTGACACGTCACATCCGGTCAAACGGCGAATTGCAGCTGTGATGAGATCAGAAAACGGGATAAAGATATTCGCTAAACCAAGAGATAAACATTGAATAAATGGAATAACAATGTTCCTCAAACCAAGAGATAAACATTGAATAAATGAGATAAAGATATTCGCTAAACCAAGAGATAAACATTGAATAAATGGAATAACGATATTCGCTAAACCAAGAGATAAACATTGAATAGACGGGATAAAGATATTCGCTAAACCTAGAGATAAACATTGAATAAACGGGATAAAGATATTCGCTAAACCAAGAGATAAACATTGAATAGACGGGATAAAGATATTCGCCAAAACAAGAGATAAACATTGAATAAATGGGATAACGATGTTTGTCAAACCAAGAGATAAATATTGAAGCTAGATATTGATATAGAAAACTATCTGAACTATTGGGATACTTCAACATAAAACATCTCTGTAAAGCCATTTATGACTTATATTATATTTCATTTCTGTCGGCTTTGTTTGCATTACACAAAATGAAGTATACAATGTCATCATAGTTGGTTTTATGATTTTGAATTTTAATTGATATTTTATTTTGATAAACATTGAAAATAGATTCTTTTTTCAAAATCAGTAAATAATTACTCCATGGTAACAAAATCCAAACATGCTTGGATCATGATAGTATAATTTCTATTTTTAATCCCTGCTTACATTGAACAAACATTTTTTAATAAAAGATAACCAGGCATCTTTAAAGGGACAGTAGCACGTTTTTTTGATAATTCCATATTTTAAATTTTTCACTGATACTTGTAAGTGATTGCTAAATGAATAATTTTGACAGTGTCAAAAATCTCATTACACAAACCAATCATCCATAGTCAGAGGACAAAGTATGAAGATTCACATAAAATCAATGGCGGTCATTTTGTGCGAACACCTTTAATTCATTTTATGTTATATAAAGAAATCGCATGGCTATACTTAACGATATATATTTTAATTATTACTGCTCAATTTGTTTGAATACATTGTCTTTCAATTGGCACTATTAATTTTCATTTTCCTGACATCACTTTATATTTCCCCTAAAAACGTGCTACTGCCCCTTTTAATTCGTTCATACTACTGCAGATAGTTATTATGATCGCGAAATAATCGAATATATCACATGTCTGTTAGATTTTGAATAAATGTAATCAAACTTTGGATTGTATTTTATTTTTTTTATCAGTTTTTCATCCTTAAAGATAGCAAGACGCCAATAAAGTCGTTCAGACTACTGCAAATATATGTTATTATGATCGTGAGATAATCGAATATATCCCATGTCTTTAAGATTTATAGAAATAGAATCAAACTTTTGTGTATTCTTTCTTTTGTACCTCAGTGTACCATCCTAAAAGCCAAAAACTTAATGCATATCTCGAGTATTAGGAAGTAACAACTCATCAATGGGTTGCTTTGTTATCAAGGTTGTTTCAATATTGAAAAAAATATAACAACATGGTTAAACAGTACTTTGTCACAATTTGAAAAATTGAAATCAATATATTGTTTTAAAACAGTGACCAATGCATATATTTTATGATTGCTTCACACAGTTGTGTTAACTATTTAAAACGGACATTTGACTTTGTATGCCATGAATTGTATAACTCCTGGGATGATATCATAAAAGCTTTGAAAAATACTAAAAATAAGAAAATCAACGCCTCTCTATTTAACCCGTTTGTCATTTGGAAACAGTTATCGGACCAGCTGATTGTTCAATTAACTTCAAAGTGTGACCGAGGGGATTATCAATTAGCTTAACGGGTCATGTGGAAGACAGTACTAATTGGTTGTGAGCTTGCTCAGCCATAGCTTGTCGTTTCCGGATAACTGAATCAGATTCAAGTGCAAATGTACAGATATGGTTTGAAAAAAAACGGCGTCCGGGTCCGGGAGCACGAGGTCCGGGTAAGTGAGTACATTTTCTTAGGAAAATATTCGTTACACTCTAAAATCGTCCGGATAGCGAGGTTTCCTGATATACGGAGTCCGGGAATCCGAGGTTCGACTGTAATAACTTTATCGCCGCTAATGGCTGCAATATTGCCCAAGCGGAGCTAAACAATAACTCACTCACTCACTATCGAAGTAACCGTGTAGAATCACCTACTTGACATAATATGGGTAAGTGTAACAGCAATGGTGTCTAAACAGGTCAAAGGTCAGCACAAAACAAGAGGGATGCTCATCATTAGACCTATAGTCCCCACATAAAACTTCCTGACTCATTTTATAATTTAATTTTTTGATAAAAAATGAAATAAAATGGAGCCCTGAACAACACTTATTTACAGCCTAAAGCTAAGGCATCTAGACTTGCCAATATTTTCTAGACTTTAGAAGCTTTTTTGATTTGTTTGCTTTAAAGGGGCAGTAGCACATTTTTAGGGGAATGTTAGGTTATGTCAGGAAAATTAAAATAAATGGTTCGAATTGAAAGACAATGCATTTAACAAAAATGGAGTAGTAATAATTCAAATATATAATGTAAAGTTTAGCCATGCGATTCCTTTTTCTTACACAATATGAATGAAAGATGTTCACACAAAATGGCTGGCCATGGATTTTAGGTGAATCTTAAATACTTTCTCCTCTGACTATGGATTATTGGATCGTGTTATGAGATTGTTGACACTATCAAAATAAGACATTTAGCATTAACTTACAATTATAAGTGAAATATTCAAAATATAAAATTATCGAAAAACGTGCTACTGCCCCTTTAAGGTATTAATAACAGACAATCCCAACATTTGCTGTTTAACACAGGATCACAAAGGATTGACGCAAAACGTCCCCTGATTAAGGCTCACCTCACACTACGTACGATCACCGTTCGAATGTGTCTTGCAGTCATCGTGTTGGTATTTGTGTAGTTAAGCAGTAATAAAAGAGATAGGGGAGGTAACTCGTGATACCATATCAATGCTGCAATATATAGGGCAAAACAGTGCGACAATGACTGGGATAGGAAATATTCTAAGATGTAACTTTTACTCGTCTGAGGTTTAGTCATTGCGGATAAAATGCATACATGTATTTTTAAGATACCGACGTATCTCAATTACGTACCGTTTAAAAAATGATATTGATGTACAATCATTTACCTGTTATTACTCATGGAATGAAGAAATCTATATTAATTAAAGTAAAAGTTTAGAAAAATGTTGGCCTGTTGTACCCACACTTTCCCTAAACGTGATTCCAGAGCTTCTATGTCGTCAATGACACTTTATCATTCCCTGCCACGAAGTTGGCCTAATAGTTTCCGATATCGATAATAAACAGGACACTTTTATGAATGGTTGCCATGGACAGCGAGGTCTAAGTAGGATGAAAGTGCTAATGGATGCCATTTTTCATTAAATCAACCTCAACAGGAGATCCACATGGCTGTGTTTTGTTTTTCCTGAACTTTATCCCAGGGCTTCTATGTCGTCGATGACACTTTATTTAATATTATCCATTTATTGATGTAAAACACGAATATGAACTTTTAATATCAACAAATTAAAAAATTAAAAATTGAAATAACCAATCGGTACTACATACCTTGTTCAAATAAGTTGAAGTAACACGTTTCAGAAATATCATTAGTTACAGAAAACCATTTCCGAATATATTATTAATGTTGGGGCTTTTGGCAAAACTGTTGATAATCAATCAGAAATTGTAACATGACTTCGGTAAATACTCGTTTCTGATTGGTTGATTTGAAGGATTTCCCAGTGTTGAATGGCAATGCGGGCTTCATAGCATTGCGAAAACTAAAAGATAATGTTGAAATTCACAACGTTAGTTAAAATTCAGTTTGCATTAACATTTTTATATGTCATACCTAACCGATAACAGTAACATTTTGGCAGGACATTGAAGTGACCACTTATTATTATTTTTCTCTATAAAATCTTCCATAAGTGATCAACAATTTTAGATCCAAGTCATATTTGATTTTTTTTTCGCTAAGGCAATGTTACTTTGCTGAATTTTATTTCTCAAAGTCTTTATGGAATACAGTCTATTTTAAAAGAAATTTGAGAAAATCTGAATTTCGCAGAAAAAAACCCATCTATTTAATTAACCATGTCAAATATTGACATTTATCACAAGTGACGAGACAATTCTGGAATATGGATTGAGATGGTTATTTATACATGGAGAATTGGTGATCCTTTGTCGGTGCTCCTGGAGTTAATTTATTGACGTCCACAGCTAACCCAAATTGCATGATAATTGCACAAAGATACACTCGCACGTGAACAAACTTAAGGTTCGCAGCTGTATATAATATTTTCAATTAGACATATTTCGACCTTTTTGATGTCATATTCTGAAACAAATCATCGTTCAAAAACACGTTTTATTATTTTTATTTTTTTAAAACATGAAATACCATATTAATCAATTTATCACAACATTATCAACAAGGAAGACATTATCTAGGTGAAAATCAATAAACATGACATTTTTTTACATATTGATAACATTTAAAGCATGGTAGGATAGTGTGATATGTATTTCTTACTCCTGCCCAATATCAAACTAAGATATTTCAACGAAAACATTAACCAGATATCAATTGTTAAAATTTGTACTCCTGCAAATGAGTTCTTTTTGTTAAAGTGCCATAACTGATTACTTCACAGGTCTTTTAGATATTAAAGGGAAAGTAGCACGTTTTTAGGGGAAATATAAGGTGATGTCAAGAAAATGAAAATTAATGGTTCAAATTGAAAGACAACGTATTAAAACTAAATGGAGCAGTAATAATTCAGATATATAATGTAAAGTTCAGACATGCGATTCCTTTTTCATACACAAATTGATTAAAAGGTGTTCACACAAAATAGCCGCCAATGGATTTTATGTGAATCTTCATACTTTGTCCTAAGACAGTGGATGATTGGCTTGCGTTATGAGAATTTTGACAGTGTCAGAATAATACATTAAGCATAATAATTATCAGTGAAACATTTGATATAAGTAAATTTAAACAAACTGTGGTGGGTACTTTGTTTTGTCTGGTATTGATCCTCGTTAGCTAAAATCGTAAAGGAGTTCTGTTCAGGATCGATTCTTACTCTTGTTGTTTAGAAATCTTCTAATTCGATGAAAGTCTATTTGTCTGCAGTGGTTGACGAAATTGATATCGACCTTGGTGGTGGTGGTTTTCTCGCTGATGATAAACTGAGGTTCAGAAGAAAGTACACACCTCAGTTCGTTTCATCATAGCAATGATTTTCAATAACAATATTGATTTTAAGTTATACAGTCGAACTTGTCTATAAAGGCCACCCAGGGGAACGACCAAAAGTGGCCTTTATATGGAGGTGGCCTTTCTAGAGAGGTTCGGGTGACCTCCTACTCAAAGATAACTAACACATATTCTGATACCATATTTGTATTTAAAAATAAGAGCATATTTCAAATACATCATTAAAAATAAATCATTTTGTTTTAAGAAGAATAAATATTCAACACATTAAAACATACATTTGTGTAAGATCTTCAAACTTAACTGGTAAATTGGTCACTGATTTTCGATTGCTTAGTGAGTGAAAATGTCATCTCATTCATAGTGTCCTTGAGCTCTCAATCACATCCACTTTTTGATCAAGAGTTAACGCATTACGATGTTTGGGAGGCATATTGTACAATGAATTAAAACTTACCTGCATTGACCTTTATTGAAACGATTTACATTGCCACGCTCCAATGACACAAAAGAATTGTCCCATGAATTGTCAAACAAGCTTGCATACTCACAAGTGTCGAGTGAGATGTTATTTCACTTAATTAATTACAACCACACGCCCGCTGATTGACACTGACAAGGCTGTTAGGCCGTGAGCGATCAAGCGTATTTCCCGGTCACGTGACAGTCACATGTTTGCAAATGGCCGCTACAGACAAGTTGTATCTTCGCTCGGGACATAATTAGGGTGGCCGCTGGCCGCTATAGGCAGGTGGCCGCTCTACACAGTTAAAATATAACGTAAAATCGATCGGGAGGACATAAGGGTGGCCGCTATAGGCAGGTGGCCGCTCTAAAGAGGTGGCCGCTAATACAAGTTCGACTGTATAATAATAATATAATATGAGATAAGTTTTTGATGTCGTATTAAAAAAACGGCAGATTCATCAGTTGCAAGGGATGCTTTGAAATAGATTTTGAATTAAAAAAAAAAAAATTTTTTTGATTAAGATGTTTTCTTAAAAATATTTTGATAAAACAATAATGTTAATAGGCATGTAAGGGATATCCTGTGTTAGAATTTATAAAAGAGCCTCATTCTTCACACATTTACAAAATTTCAAATATGGCGGGGGCCATGTTGATGTAAAATTCAATATCTACATGTACCTTTGATTACAATAAACAAAACTATTTTGGTAAACCATCAACCCGACAACAACAAATTCGTTCAAAATGCTGCAATTATGGGTTATGTTGATCATCACATGCCTATTACTTACTTAAAAAATCGATATTGGCCAAGGTGTCTACTTTCTTTTCTACCTCAGTTTAGTTACGACAGATAGGCCTGACCTACTTAAACAAAGTACATAACTATCCATGAGGTGTAAGTTAAGAAGGCAACATAAATGGGAGTGAATACCCATCCTTTGTACACTTATCAAACAGGGTTTGTCATGTCTTTCGGTATATTGTTGCTCAGGATTTTAAATGCTAGTTATCAGAAACCTGTTGAACGACATTAAGATTGTATAGTAGAAACGAGTTTATAAAAGGTAAGTAAGGTTGATCATATTTTAACAAAATGCAATAAAAAACGAGTCTATTTAATTTTGAAAATAACACATGAAAATTATATGTTACCATGAATATTCAGTCACAGTGTACAACTTTGAACAGCAGGGAGACGCTAAAGTGTACCTAACCTGGATATTTATAGATGCAGTTCATAGCTATAAAGGAATAGAATGTCATGAGACCAAGCTAGAGTATGCTTCAATACGCATTGTCAATACGCATTGAGAACTTGAGTTTTATTGATTGTGTTAACGACAATTCAGTGTATTACATAACGCTATAAGTACATGATTATAACACAACAAATTGAAACATGTTACTTGGGTGTTTATTTTGTTGATTTATATTTGACAAATTGATAAAGAAGAGCACTCAAGTGAATTTTGTTTCGATCACAAATACCCTGATAGGACTGTGCTTTTAAGTAATAAGAGGAGAGAAACTTTTTCATATGTTATAACACGCTGTTTCAGAAAACCTCATAGAAAACACATCTGTTCATTGAACTTTTAGAATCTTTAATTACATAATTGGCTTGTTTCTATTTCTATATCATTAAATTAATGAATAATAACAATTGATGTCTAATATGTAAATCAGTCTTCTGAATTGTTCCCAAACGGTTTCCAATTTTAAAAATTTACCCAATAAAAGGGACATGTGTTTTATGAATATATATTTCCCCCAATTTCTATAAGTTTTAATCACATATATTATCTTTATAGGGTCATATCTCTCTCCCTACTCAAGCCTATGATCTATGGAAGTAATTATGTAGTATTAAACAAAAACAATTGTAGGTCAGATTTGTGTGAACACTTTTCTTCAAAGATTTTGGGAAATTGATTCATATACTGTACAACTGTACATGGTAACATATAGAACTTATGTCTTTGAGTGCAACAGGTACTTATATTTTGTTTATTGTGTGAGCTCATTTTGAATTTTTTAGAAAGATCCGTGCTGTTGTCCCTTTAACGTTCGAGACGCTTTTGTGGACATTTACATAGGTATGAATACCCTACTTACGTAAAACTCTCCTATACTTGATTAATTTGTTGTTTTATGTGTCGACATGTTTTATTCAAGGGGTAGAGCTACATAACTAAACATGTAATAATAGAGATAGTTATTTCTTGAAACAAAAATGAGTCATATAATATTGTTCCGGTCCACTGAGTTTACTTGAAGTTGGGAATTACACAGTTGGGATAGCCACACAACACGCTAAAAAATTAATGTATCCTATTCCTTGTCAATAACACTCATGCAAGCGTGACGGATTGTTTGACGATATTTCTATTCCGAGCTTCTTAATATAAAATTCGACACTGCTCAACATGAATATTGAATATTTTCTAGAGTCCTATATTTTAAATCCCAAATCCCAGTAACATTTATGTATACAAATATCCTTTTGTTTTTACCTATTTTGGTCGCTGAGCTGATATCACTTGATAATAAACATGCCAATTTGTTCATCGCATATAACTATAGTGCAGTAAATGATAAACCACATTTATAATCATGATCATGGTATAAATTAAGAAGTTTAATGGTGAAAATGAAAACATATTAAAGGGAAGGTCACTCAGGATGATGATCATGGCGCTGACACAGCAACTTTGCTGCTGCTACTGATGCTGATGATGATATTAATATGAAATTAAAGTTTATGGTTAATCGCACTTAAAATGTAAGTGCTATTGGATGCCAATCTTCTATTAGATCAACTTCTACAGGAGCTCCACAAGGCTGTGTTTTGTCGCCTTTACTTTTCTTTTTGTACACCAATGATTGTCAATCGTCATTTGTGAAGTTTGCCGATTATGCTGCTCTTACTGGTCTCATTTCTGATTCAGAACATAATTATCGTTAAGGCATTGAACTTTTCCTATCATGGTGTAGAGATAACTTTCTGTTTCTGAATGTAAAGAAAACTAAGGAAATGATTGTTGACTTTCGGCGGAAATAGGAATCCCTTAATCTTATTAGAATTGACAATGAAGAAATTGAAAGAGTTGACCAATACAAATAATCTTAGATTCGAATCTTTCTCTAAACCAGCTAATTACAATTACAATAAGGCCAATAGCGGTTCTATTTTTCCCCCTAATCAAGGATGTTTCAATTGAAAGATCTATTTTGACAGCCTTTACCAAACTCTCATTCAAAATTTGTTGACAAAGTTTCACAAATTGTTAATATCGCCAACAAAATCAGTGGAGTGCCATTGGAAAACATTTCTTTTATCTATGTTGCTTTTATTGATGTATTATTGGTGTTTTGTTTATAGTCGTACAATGTGTGTGATGTATATGTGAGGCCGTTTTGATGTAAAAAGAATTTCCTCCGAGAACTAACCCTTGTGCTATCAAATATTACGTTACAAGTTGAAAAACGTGCTTGCCATTACCTTATCTACATCCATAGCCATAGATAGTGACGTAGTCATAATGCTGGGTCTATTTCATGTTCTACATTGAGGTATTGATTAAAACCTATGCTTTATTGAATTACCTCATGTGCTCTTCAGAAAGAAAACATCTTTCTTATCGAATAAAAGTTACCCTGGAAAAGTTGTAATGATCAAACATGAACATATATTGAGACGTCGTGTTCAGTGTATACATTGTTTATTGAATAGTACAAATTTTGTATTGTACAGATAAACAACTGTAGTTCAATAGTTATAAGGAGGCCGAGAAGATATCGTATTTCTTCACTAGAGAACAAACCTCAAATAGCAATCTGAAGTTGGATAAAGACCTATAATTTATATGCTTTATAGTAGAAACAAAAGCATGCTGCTGATGCTGATGATGATATTATTATGAAATTAAAAGTTTATGGTTAATCGTACTTAAAATGGAAGTGCTATTGGATGCCAATCTTCTACTAGATCAACTTCTACAAGGAGCTCCACAAGGCTGTGTTTTGTCGCCTTTATTTTTCCTTTAACATTAGAATTGACACCGTATGGTTTAATCTATGACCACTTCAGATTATCCCATATGTATTATAACTAACTATTCGATCGCCACAGGGAAGACTATTGCTTCCTTCTTTATTACAACATAAAGAAAAATGCTGTCAATACTTTTATAAGCGGTAATATGTAACATCCGACGAGTCCACAAAATAACACATTTTGTATAAGAATTTGTATTAATGACCGTACGTGCCTGTGATATGAGATATATTATATATAGGCCTCCTTCCTACGGGAGTTATAACTACCCCGGTTATAAAAGATGGAAAAAGTAATGCAATTTTAGCATCAACAACAAAAACGCATTTAGACCCGTGATCAATACAATAATCCATGAAGGATAAAAGAAATTCGCAATGATCAACTTTGACAGCTAATCGATATACTGCAATGAATTCTTAACGATGCACGGCAACTTGAATTGTCTTGTATTGATTTTATTCCCTAAGGTACTTATGAAAGCGGATAAACACTGTGTGCATGACTAACCCGAAGTGTAACTTCATAGCTACACAGAGTTTAAGCACTATGAAACAACCGGGTAGACCAGCAACAATCTACTTCTGAACGTCTATTTCATGTTAGTCATTTATTTACGTAAGGTGCTATCTACAAAAGCACACTCGAAAACACCCCAGTACGTCGCCACCCGGTATACTTACTTACGTGGCTAAGTTTTGAAAGACATTTCGTTTAAGGACAGAAAGTGAAGATAAGAGATGGCTCAATGGCTTGCTCCGAAGGTAAGCTTAAGGGAAAAGTTAGTCATTGATAAATTAGATATCAACATCTTCGAAACTTTCATGTACGTTAAGTAAATTAACACATTTTATTTCGATGGTTTGTATTTCTTACTTTTTGTTTTTGTTATGATATTAAGTTAGATGAAGGAATTGTATTGTAATAGAAATAATGATTTTTAAATGATATTATTTTGTTACAGTTATTTGTTAGAGAGACACGTTTCACAAAGACCAAACTCACTGATGAGGTGTGATTGCTGGGGAAGTTTTTTTATTTATGGGGTTTAATGACTGTAATCCTAAATTATACTAACCATATTAATAATCACGATAAAGAACATAAGACACTTTATATTTCAATTATCAATTATATTATATTAAAGTAATAATGTAATTTCAGTAATAGTATAAGTAATAGTATAAGTAGTAGTAGTAGTAGTGGTAGTAGTAGTAGCTAGAAGTAGTAGTAGTATAAGCAGCAGCAGTAATAGTAGTAGTAGAAGTAAAGATGGTAGTATTATAATTAGTATCAGTATTAGTATTAATATCAGTATCAGTATTAGTAGTATTAATAGTAGTAGCAGCAGTAGTAGTAGTAGTAGTAGTAGCAATAGTAGTAGTAGTAGTAGTAGTAGTAGTAGTAGTAGTAGTAGTAGTAGTAGTAGCAATAGTAGTAGTAGTAGTAGTAGTAGTAGTAGTAGGAGCAGAAGTAGTAGTTATTGATATTATATTAAATTTATGAGTAGTATTTGTTATCACCAAAATAAGTAGTTGAGCATGGAGATAAAATGTTTTTGTTTTTGTAATTCTTCATAATTTGTGTTAGTTGTGGTATCAAACTATAATTCTTAATATCAATATATATATATGAGCACAACTTTACTCATGATTCTGAAAAATGTCTTTACTGTGGAAGATTTTCAAAAAGTATCTCAAAAAAAGACGAAAACATATTGTTTCTCCTAACCATGTAACATGAGAAAATCAGTTACAATAATCCAACTCTTATCATTTGGCGCAAAGTTACCATCCATGAAATGCGCCTAGAACACTTTTACTACCACTCAATTTATACTTAAACCTCTAGGTTTTGAAAGGGGCAATAACTGAAGGTTTCTTGCTCACATTGTTTGTCAGCTTGTTCAGAACGTATTTTACCCCTTCTATACGCTCTATTTACCCTCTGTCTAGTGTGTGTTGAGTTATAAAAGCAGGACGTTAGAGCGAGACGATTTAAATACAGTTTAAGTTTGTTCACTTGCTTGTGTATCTTAGTGCAAATATCATGTAAATTGGGTTTCATTTTGACGTCCATAAAATAACTCCACTAATTTGTACCCTGAACTCAGAAGTTAGTTTCACTCGTGTGTCCCGACTTGGGATATAGCCAATGAAGTCATTTTCTCGTTTGAATTTTATCGAGAAGATGGCAAGACTGGCTATATCCCAAGTTGGACCGCGCGAGCGAATCTAGCTTCTGAGCCCAGTGTACAGATTAGTGGAGTTAGCGTAACGATCGTACCCTGAGACAGGATGCTACAAGGGACAACCAATTATCCAATAGTAAAATAATCATTTCCAAACCAGATTTCGGGAGCGTCTTCTCTGTGGTACTGAATTTAGATATTTGACAAGATTTAATAGACAGATGGGGTCATATTTGTGAAAATTTGATTTTCTTAAATTTCAATTTAAATATTCCGTGAAAACATTGCAAGAAAGAAATCAATACAATTACATTGAATGAACACAATGGAACAAATATGAATTAGGCCTAATGCTTTTGATCACTAATGAGGGATTTTGTAGCGAAAAATACAAAATAGTGTTTCAACATTTTGACCCCTGGTCATTTAATGTCCTGCTAAATTAGTTACGGTTATCTTTAAGGTGTGACATACGGATATGTTAACGCAAACTGAACTGAATGGTAACATTATGTACTCAAACTTCAACATAATCCGGTTCGTTTTCGCATGACTAGGATGCCCCAAAAACAGTCCAAATTACATGATATTTGCACTAAAAACGCATGCAAGTGAACAAACTTAAGATACGCAGCTGTAAGCTTACACTGGATACGCTTCGGCAAACAAATGTATATTTACAGGATGCCTGTTGACAATCTTACAATAATGATATTAGGTAAACACAGAGCTTACTCTCATAGAAATCAGATAAAACTAGATTAGCGTTTGCGGGATACCGCAAAAGCAGAGCAGCCCCGGAACTTTGGGTTTCGCCTTACCCTGTTCCGCCTTTTACAGGCCTCACCAAATTGGGAATTTTCTCGTGACCTTGACCTTTGACACTCAAGGTCACACAATCAATGAACACATTTCATTGAGTATAACATTATTGTAATGAAATAAAGTTTTAAAATTAAATTAATCCATTTTCTCCATATGTGTTGACCTTGCTGTGACCTTGACCTTCGACAGTTAGTACCCAAAACTTTTTGAAAATGTTGTACTTCTCAAGTGATAATATATACAAAATCTAAACTTCATAGCACAAAAACTTTTCAAGTTATTGTGTTTACAAAGAATTGCAATAACTCATATCTCATGACCTTGACCTTTGTCCTTCAAGGTCACACAATAATTGAACACTTTTTATTGAGTATTACAATCATGTATTGATTAAAAGTGATCATATTTAAAATAAAGCATTTTGGCTAAAACATGCTTACGTCATGACCTTGCTGTGACCTTAACCCTTGACGGATTGTAGCCAAAACCTTTTCAAAAATTTTTACTTTTCCAAGGATGATATTTACCAAGTTAGAGCTTCATAGCACAAAAACTTTTCAAGTTATCGCGTTTACAAAGAATTTTGTGGTGATTTTATAACTCGTGACCTTGACCTTTGAACTTGAAAGTGAACATGTCATAATGATTCCCTGGAAGTATTAACATTTAGACATGTTCATGAGTTCTGAAAAGCTAAATGGGATAAAGTTATACCCCAATTTAGTGCATTTTGTAATAACTCATATCTCATGACCTTAACCTTTGACCTTCAAGGTCACACAATCATTGAACACTTTTTATTGAGTATAACAATCATGTATTGATTAAAAGTGTTCATAGTTAAAATAAAGCATTTTGGCTAAAACATGCTTACGTCATGACCTTGCTGTGACCTTAACCCTTGACGGATTGTAGCCAAAACCTTTTCAAAATTTTTTACTTTTCCAAGGATGATATATACCAAGTTAGAGCTTCATAGCACAAAAACTTTTCAAGTTATCGCGTTTACAAGGAATTCTTAGAGTGAATACATAGCTCGTGACCTTGACCTTTGACCTTGAAAGTGAACGTGTCAAAATCGTGTCCCCGAGGTATGAGTAGTAAGGTATGAATAAGAGTTCTGGAAAGCTTAGGGGGAAAAAGTTATAGCAAGTAGTACGAGTGCGGCGGCGGCGGCGGCGATGGAAACTTCACAAAAACTGATAGCAGCCCCGTCCTTAGACGGGGCTGCTAAATACTTGAAAGTTGTCGTAAACAGAACGAGTAATTTATGTCTACTTTGCTACTGATGTATACTTACAAGTATTTCTTTAAGTCAATATGAAGTACGTGGGGTAGATTTAGAACCAACAACTTGAGTTTTATCGTTACAGTAAGGACAAGCAAAAATTACGAGAGAACATAAGTTGTATAAAACAGTTTTTACATCACGAAATGTAATGATTTAACATTCTAAATATTAAGTCTAATTCAAAAGATGATAACTTAAATGCTTCGGGGTTTTCCAGTAAGTTTATTGAGGAAGTAATTAAGTTAATGCTAAAAAAAACACCAAAATTAATTGTGCATTTATGACTCTGATACTAACTACTAATTGTATAATTTTAATTTCTAGAAATGTCTGGTTAACCAATTTAAGGTCCGGGTGAGGGTTGGTTGTATCTATAGATAATTTTCTTAGTCAAGTAACGTCAGAAATGAATACACTCGGCACCCTCAGTGCATCACCTCTTAATGTGTAATTGTAGAAATTCAGAGCGCAGATAAAGAAGCAGCAACCCCCATGTTTAACGTCTTTAATGCGCTGTTGCACATCGAACCCTATCGATACAGGAATTAGCCCATAACCATCTGAATGAACCAAATCCTAAGAGAATGAACATTGTTTAACTATGTAATTTTTCGGTTACAGGTGACTGCGTAGACTGTCAACGAGTAGTTACCAATTACCGTGATCTCTCAACTGAACCGGATCAATTCATAGTTCATATCGACGTCAACATCTTCAATAAGTCTCAGGACTCGGACAAAAAGAAGAAAACAAAGCCGAAAGGACAAGGTGATCAGGGAAAGGACGGTGATCAAAAGAAGAAAAGACAAAAGGAAAAGACCGACACACTTGACAAGTTAGCCAAAGTTGTCTCTGCGTTAAGAAACAGCCATGGTGGTTGTATATTAGTACACCTCTTTGGACATAAGAAGACAGACAGATACCTTGGATATTTTGACGAGTTTGTGGGCAACGCCTTCACCTACTTGATAGAGAACGGACAATTATACGTGGACGTGTTTAGGAGATCTTGGCTTAGTGATCAAGAAAACTTTGCTGAAGAGAAAGACTTCATTTGCATTTTCGTCAGCAAAACTAACGGCCTTTCAACAGTTGATTTCAGCACTAAGATACGGAACGACTTTGAGAACATAAAACCAACGCCATTAAACGTTCTGGCAACCCTCGTCTCCTTGAAACCTGACAATAACCACCAACTTCCGGTTAAGCGCGGGATAGAGCTTCACGTCCTTCAGTAAAATAGAAACATCGAGTTCAAATCCATCTCAAAGTGTGACATTGACACGAACGATATTCCAGCGTTCATTAACTTCATTTGGGAGAATCTTAAACTGAGAGAAAATGTGACTTCAATGTCCAAAATATCTGAAGGGGGATCGTTCTATGTTGGAATTGCTGAGAAAATTGACAATGTGAACCCTTACCCGACTAAATCTGCGGAAATCGAAGGATTTGAGCTTTCAGACAAGGGCCGTGTACTCAAAGCCGAAATCCAAAAGAAGATTACTTCTGAAATTTCAGTTATAAATTGTGAAGGAAGGTTTGGCGACGCTCCAGCTGATCTTATAGAGGTCTTTATTCATCCTAAACCAGAAACTCAACCACAGAAATTTGTTCTTGAGGTTTCCATCAGGCATTTTGACGGAATCGTTTTCTATGAGAAGGGGGGACCGAGGGCCTATACAATAGACACAGTGGGGAAGATAAGACGCTTTGATCGCGAAGAGTGGTTTGCGAAAATTCCATTCGAGTTTCTTGTCTGTCCCCTATTGGCTGTTTAGTAAGAACAATGTCTTCGAGTGACCAATCAGACGACGGAATTTACCAGTCTGACGAGGAAATAACATCCTTTCTGCACATGCGCAATAGCTCAAGTGATGAAACAGGCGAGGAACAAGGTAATTATAAACAAAATGATAGGATATCCAATCCATATCCAATAAATATTTGACTCAGTGCAGTAATGAAACTTTAACTTACTACAAGAACTGTAAAAAATTATATGCTGGTCTTTGTTATCTAGATCCTAGAGGTTTGATATTCTAAAACATGTTTTGAATAAGCTTTGAATGTTATTGTAACACTCTTTATCTCTAATGAACATATTATATTTACAAAGATTTGTTTCCTGTTTATAACTGAACCTTCCTAATTTTCAGAGGAACATACTTCAACTCGACGCGATAGCGGATGTGGCTCTATGGCCTTAAGCAAGACCTTGTCTAACAAACCAAACCTACGCTTTCCAAATCCATCTGAATCAAACGCAACAGGAAAGGATAAGCCAGCGATGCAGCTCAAAGATTCTTTACTTTCTTTGCCAAAGTCAAAAGCTATGCTAGGTGAACGTAAGGGCGTTAAACTACCTAATGGAAAGGAGGCCAGCAAGATGACATCGCAGAATTTTTTTCAATGTCAAATGTTTGAATTTGGCAATGTCATGGGAAGCGTTACTTCCAATATACGGTTAAGGTTACTGAAATCGATGAAGCGAAATCAAGCCGTGGCATATCTATCACCATCCTATATGAAAGATTGGGCAATTCCTTCAGAAGTTCCACCCAATGTGATCTGTGACGTATGTCTATTTTCGGAAACCCAGCCTGTTTTTCTGCTTACGTTCCACCAAGGGGGAGAAGCTCGTGAAATTCTTAGCTACAATGCAACAGTCACAAGACATCTTGTTTCAAAAGTTCGAAAAGTGTCCCTCTCTAACTTCACAGCTATTGGCGGTGCATTGGGCGAATCAGATTGCAGCACTGAAGAAAGATTTACGTCAAAGATGCAAAAACTCGAGTCCGAAGCAAGACACAAATTTGTTCCAAATTGGTTGTATATGGACAGAGCACGATGTTCGAAGATCGTTGAAATATTCCTTAAAATGGGCCAGAAATGTGGGAAAGTATGGGTTGATGTATCAGAGTCTTTGAATGAACTTCAAGAAAATGTCACATCGGCAACAAATGAGAAAAGTCTTTCTGACACAACGGAGAAAGGATCTGATGGACACCAAGTAGATATGAAACCTTCAAAGAGCGTTGGATATAGAAATGCTATTGAACCCTGTAACAGCAGAAAACAGGTTACATCAAAAACTCAAAGCGTAATCCAATTTCCTTCTTCTGGAATTCGGCGTAGAGAAGAACAAGAGTCATCGCCCAAACTGGGTCGGGTGCCACTGATGATACAAAGCCAAACATCTGTATCAACCAATGGGACGATGGTGATAGCCGTGGACCTGAACAACTCGATAGAGTCAATAGAGGTGGGCTGAAGACGATTGCTTCATTGTCAACGATTTAGCAAGGACAATTACGGTAGACGTGGAGTCAACATTTGTTGCGGTTTGAGTGACTCGAATGCTTTTTGAGTAGAATGACAATAAACAATGGTTGAATTGCTCACATTAACTGAACCAGTTAAGATCAACGAAAATCATTCCTCATGCTCATATGAATATATTTAAATGAACACAGCACTGTCATGATACTGTCGTCATTATCGTGATAAACTATAGTGACGTCATCATTGTTGTGACAGCATTTGTAAGGTATAAAAATTGTGATGTCATTTGGACGATGGTTTGGTTATATGGAAGGGGATGTGTGCCAAAAATGAAATCATGTACACTCGTAACTCGCAAGATGTAACATGTCGCTCTCAACCATGCAATTCTCGAAAAGACAAGTCCAAGCGTGCAAAACTAACATTTCAATCCTGTAAAACTCAACTTGCTGTTCTCAACTTTACAAAGTTGAAATGTAATTCAAGAAATGTCAAGAGACAAAACCCGATTTTCTATTTTGAATAAGAGTAATATTCACAATAAGCAATGCTACAAGTTACGTTTCACATATGGAAAATGGAAAATGGAAAATCAAGAGTTGTAAAATCAGCTTTTTAAAACAGACTTTTGCATTTCGAGTTTTACACGATTGCAATGTACATGATTTCGCATTGACGGGGGATGTGTGCCAAAAATGATATGGTATGCTTGATTCGTTAAAGCAAACATTTGACCGGCGCGCGCTGATTCTGCAACAGGCACGAGAAAGGAACAAGTTTACTTTATGTAAGCGGCTGACCTGGCTAACC
Source organism: Steromphala cineraria (assembly GCA_916613615.1). Classification (NCBI taxonomy): domain Eukaryota; kingdom Metazoa; phylum Mollusca; class Gastropoda; order Trochida; family Trochidae; genus Steromphala; species Steromphala cineraria. Next base: position 35,286,065 of record OU744732.1, read on the forward strand.
TAAACAAATACATAAATGAGAGAATAACAGGCCAATTTACATTTAAAACAAATCGTCATTCCAGATATTGCTAGCTTGACCATTGTTGAATTTTATATAAAATGGACATCAAAAGTTAAACAAAAATATTCAACTTAAATGACAGTAAATGTATGACTGCACTGAATTCTTATCAACGATAAATTTTAGTGATTTTTCGAAATTGAAGCGATAACTATGTATAATTTGGTATATATGTAAAATACCTTTGAACTTTTATGCCATACAAGTAGCAATGAATGCAATACTCTTCCTACCTCACCGATTTTGACATATATTTATTTTGTAAACCACTTTAAGTAAGAGTAAAAATGTTCAAAAATGCATACATTTTCATCATTGCGATATTATATACCAAAATAGATTTAGGATTTAGTTTCGTGAAAGTTTATTCAGTTTTAAGTTACATTCACTTAAATGTACTTCACCTGATTTGGTAAAGTTTACAAATTAGGTGGTTGTGCTTCTCACTTTCAAATATAAAAACAAGAGCCAGTCATCATAAAAATCTCATTTTTTATTCATATGATATTCAACTTGATATATAAGTACCAGTATAGCACTCTCTCCCCACATAATGAAGTCATGAAATATTGATACAACCTCTGTTCTAACTAGCCGAAATCCGTGGGTTCTGGCAGTTTCCCCCGGCGCAAAATAATTCGCTGATTGCGCAAATAATAAATATAACTTTGATTTTCTCCAATCAGGCATCTCCCATTTTATCCCACAAAGTCGGCATAATAGAACAGAGGCTGTATTGATATTTCATGACTTGATATGCCTCTTTGGGGAGAGAATGCTAAAATAGTGACATACAAATATTACCCTCACAACAATAACCAGATTGTTGGATTACTTTAATCAACAAGTGAGGAACCGAGCAGAGTTCACATAGCCCCGCTTCCAACTTTGTTCAAAGAATTTCAAACAGTAGAATTGATAAACATTGTTTAAAGTTTATGATTGTTTAGTATACAGTTTAAAGGTACGTCATTGTGTAAGTCTCCTTTGAACTGAAACCACAAAACTATCTTCATTAATAGATTTTACCATTAAAAGGGTACATCTAGGAATAGTGGTTGATCTTTGTTTCAAATTGTAGGTAGTGATCATAAAATTCTACGAGATGTGCTGAGGACAAACATATTTTGAGTCACTTTGTTAGTCATGTTTAAAAAAACACAGAAAAGAAAATTCACATATTGTTTAACTTTCAAAGGGCATAACCAAAATCATGATTGACATGTGTAGACAATTTGGTGAAGCTGAGATGTATATATCAAAGAAATTTATCATCGAATAACTTTTTTAATCATATATCCATGGAAACTGCAAAAATAATTGTTTTTAGTCTAACCTCCAAAAGGCACAGCTAGGTATCATGGTTGATAAGTGTATGTAATTTGGTGAAGCTAGTAGGTATAGTTTTTGAGATATGCTACGGACAAATTTTGTGACGGCCAGACAGAAGATGAACGGAAAGAATGAACGCTATATATACTCCCGCTTATGCTTAAAACGTACATTGGTCAGTCATTCTGTCATTTGGGTATTTGTTTCGGTTAGCCAGGTCAGCCGCTTACATAAAGTAAACTTGTTCCTTTCTCGTGCCTGTTGCAGAATCAGCGCGCGCCGGTCAAATGTTTGCTTTAACGAATCAAGCATACCATATCATTTTTGGCACACATCCCCCGTCAATGCGAAATCATGTACATTGCAATCGTGTAAAACTCGAAATGCAAAAGTCTGTTTTAAAAAGCTGATTTTACAACTCTTGATTTTCCATTTTCCATTTTCCATATGTGAAACGTAACTTGTAGCATTGCTTATTGTGAATATTACTCTTATTCAAAATAGAAAATCGGGTTTTGTCTCTTGACATTTCTTGAATTACATTTCAACTTTGTAAAGTTGAGAACAGCAAGTTGAGTTTTACAGGATTGAAATGTTAGTTTTGCACGCTTGGACTTGTCTTTTCGAGAATTGCATGGTTGAGAACGACATGTTACATCTTGCGAGTTACGAGTGTACATGATTTCATTTTTGGCACACATCCCCTTCCATATGGTTACGCTGTGGAAATCCCATATTGCTGCTGGAAAACATTAAAAAGTTATAATTTCGGTGATATAGCTCCACAACATATTTTTAACCAGTGTTATAATATTGCAGGTTTCACCTCATAATATTTTGATTTGATTACTTATTATTTTCATCCCACTGGTATGTAATACCCTGAGATATAGTCATCGCCCTGTCCGTCTGTCGTTCCGTCCGTCGGTCCGTCCATTATCATTTCGTTTCGGAGCAAAACTTGAAATCTGTTAAACCTAGCTTTTGGAAACTTGATATGTGGATTTGTCAGAATATGTAGATGTGCCTTTTGGTGTTTTTTGGACTTTTACTTTTTGCGGTTTCCATAGTAACGTAACTTGGAATTTGGTTTCCGGAAAGAAATTCTAGAACTGTTTGACCTAGGTCAATATAAGACTTGGGGGTGTGGATTAGTCAACATGCTAATACCCCCATTTCACTGAGCTACGGAGCCCTACGGTACTCGCGGACGTTCGCGGAATCGCCTCTTCGGAAGAGCTTCGGTATTTTCATAAGGACAAAATCCCACGGAAAATGTACATTTCACATTGTTTCCGAATACTACGGAACACATACGGTTAAACTACGACACAAGTACGGCTAGGAGGCGGAAAAACACAAGGAGAAACTGCGGAACACTAAGGAATGAGTTCGGATAAGAACGGTAAACATTCGGATAATTTGCGGAGCAGACTCGGAAGCTACGGAAAATGCGCGGAATAACTGGTGGGGGTGTACTATACAATCTTGGAAGAAAAAATATCTTAAGATTTGACCTATACCATCTTGGAATATTTCAATATTCCAAGATCGTATAAAAAATCTTAAGATATGTACGGAAATCTTAAGATCTGACGAAATCGAAAACCTTCTGTTCAATCTTGGAATATGTGAATATTTTAAGATATTTTCTGTACGATCTTGGGATATCTTTATAAATAATATCATATGTCTGTTAATTTCAATACTTACTCTTAATTCAAATGAAAGGACTGTTTTGGATAATAGTTAGACATGATGGACTCCGGAAAAATTAAAAAACTAACTTTGATGAATAAAATAACTTTAATGGGAAAATGACTCTTCTGGAAAAATGACTTTGATAAAATAAAAGACTTAATTTCGGGGAAAACCTTTGATGAAGAAAATTACTTTAATTGGAAAATATAACTCCCAAAATGATAATTACTTTATTTGGGGCAAAAACTTTGATAAAGAAAAGGGCTTTGTTTAGATTTTTTTTTTCTTTTAATATACACAGTGCCATGATGAAGAAAATTACTTCATTGATAAAAAGGACTTTGATGAAGAAAATATGACATGGTGTAGAGTTCAACCCCTTGAAGGGTATGTAAAACGTGCCTATTTGTATTGAGATTGATTGAAGATTCGACCACTCATGGCAGACATACGCAAGATGTTCCAAGTTTGAACGGGCATTTCTTTGATACCTTTTATTTACAATTTGCATTATTTCTATCATGAACATACTTTTAGCAAATGATTCAGAGTAGTTTAAGTGATGGATATATGTTACATCATTTACTTGAAAACACTCACGCCAGATATAAGCTAGATATTCCAATATTGAACGGCCATTTCTTTGGCAGCCTTTGTCACAAGTTATTCTTTAAAGGGGCAGTAGCACGTTTTTAGGGGGAATATAAGGTGATGTCAGGAAATTGAAAATTAATGGTTCCAATTTAAGGATAATGTATTTAAACTAAATGAAGCAGTAATAAATCAAATATATCATGTAAGGTTAAGCCATGTGATTCCTTTTCTTACACAAAATGAATTAAAGGTGTTCACACAAAAATGGCTGCCAATGGATTTTATGTGAATCCTTAAAAGTTGTTCTCTGACTATGGATGATTGGCTTGTGTAATGAGATTTCTGACACTCTCAAAGTTATACATTTAGCATTAACTTACAATTATCAGTGGAAATTTCGAAATATAAAATTATCAAAAAACGTGCTACTGCCCCTTTAAATTATGGTATCAATTCATCATTAATGTTGTCCTATGTTCAGAGTATGTGAAAATGCTTATGTATAAGTGTGATAAGGTAAAAAGACAAGATAAGGCCATTCACAGCAGATGTACGTAAAGGTATTCCAAGATTGAATGGCCATTTCTATATCAGTTTTTCTTCACAATTTGATTTCTTTACATTATGATCTTGATTCAATCTTAATGTTGTTGTTTTTTGTCGTCAGATTGCAGGGTATGTGAAATCTCTTATATGTATAAGTAAAATAAAGTAAAAGATATTTGTGGAGTAAAGTTTGAGAGTATGTAAATAATCGTTTTGATGAATGACGGCTAATTTATGCTAGTTAAGCCATGATTGAAGTGCTATATCCTGAAATGTGCTTTTCGTATCATTCTTCATTTCATTATGAACTTTGTTTAACATTCACGTCTTTTCTATTTGGGGTGGAGTTATAATATTTTAATGAAACTTACATTTCAGTTTACAAGATTAGATCAACCACAATAGATATTCTAAGATTGAATATCCAACTCTTGAACTGTTTAATTTCATTATAAATTTCATTGAGAATTCCCATATTTTTATATATATTTTATCCGACTTAAAAGTTTGTTAATAAATAGTATATCATGAATCATATAAAATAATAAACCGTTCACAGAAAATGTACGCTAGATTTTCCAAGAATGTCTTTCTCATAATTACCAAATTTGCATGATTAACTTTCATGGTCATCAATGTCTTTTCCGTGTGAAGAAGACTTTCAGTGTATAAATATATAAAAACCATATATGGAAATAATTTTACAAGATGGTATCTCTCACAGGAAATCTACGCTAGATATTCCAAGATTGAATAGCCATTTCTTGTTCGGCCCTTCTCACAACTACACACTTTACATGACCAACTTCGTTGTCATCAATGTTTTTTTCATTTGAAGTAGAGTTTTAGACTATATATAAATCGTTTATGTAAATGATATTACAAGATGATATCACTCACAGGAAATCTACGCTAGATATTCCAAGATTGAATAGCCGTTCCCTAATGAGTGAACTTCTCAAAACCACCCAAATTTCATTAAGAACTTCGTTCATCATCAGTGTCTTTGTCATATGAAATAGAGTTTAAGAGTGTAAATATATGTAAGGAATGGTGTATATAAATGATATTGAAACATTAGACGACTCATAGAAACTATTCGCTCGATATTCCAAGATTGAATGGCCGTTTCTTGAAATGTGCCTTACTATAGTTCAAAACTACGGATTTTACATTATCACCTGTGCGGATCATCAATACATATACAGAACGTCATGCGTGTGCGTTCTTCGAACTCGTTGTTCCTCCGCGTCCATGATATCTACTCGTTCAATACAAACGACCCAAATGCACACGCATGACGTTCTGTATATGTATTTCAAAAAGGAATACATATATGTTTATAATGATAATACTAATGATAATAATAATAATAAGAAGAAGAAAAATAAGAAGAAGAAGAAGAAGAAGAAAAAGAACTATTATTCATTGCCTTTTCAGGAATTTGTTTTACATAAACACATACACTGAACAGGGAAACAGTCACATGAAATATTTATGCAATTAATTTATTTCCTTTCACATTCAGGCCTATTATATATATTAAAAGATATGCTGTGTTTTGAACAAAATTGTACGACCCTCTTAGCTTTCAAAATTGGAACTTTCTATCGGCTTGATTTTGACAGCTAGTTCACGGTAACACCCTTATCAGCCTTATAATTTACTAGAGGCCCTAGTGATTAAAGAAGGTCATATCTTTTAAATCCACACTACCCAAATTTCGAATCCTAAAATATCATTGACATTCGCTAACCATGAAAACAGATACTGCATAAGTTGATAATGCCACCTTTATGTACTATTGATAAAGAGAAATGGTCTGGCAAACATGTTGTTTTAAAACTTATCTAAAGAAGTCAAAGGACATTAATATATCCAGTATCCTTGTTAAGCTGTTGTGTTTTAAGCTTTTCGCCGAGGCTTATGTCCCTGTTATGTTAACGAATTGCACGTGTACATTGCATGTTGATTTCCTTACTTCAACAATAACATAAAACTATAGACGATTTTCGGTTAATCTAAAACTTACTATGCAAAGTTTTTGTGGATCGTGTCTGATTATTTTTCACTTGGCTATGGTAAACTTGCATGCTTACTATACCAGGGTCGATTATAAGCGTCAGATGTGTTTATAGTGGGACAACTGCATTGTTGCTTTAATGTATGAACTCATTTTACGTCTATCGTTTTAGTACGTTGTAAATAAAGGAGTGTTCTGCTGTGTAAACCTCGCGACCGACGCTACCAGATCTCCTCACGAGTTGTTTGACGCTGTCTTGGCTTGCCACAATCTGTGTTTGTATAACTGGTGAACTATATCTGTGGTAAGTTTTGATATTGTTATTGATTTCACATAAGATATTGATACATTGTATTCACATGCGTTATCTTATTTTAACATTCTGATTTATATTGAAATGATGTTAGACAATAATGGTCTTAAAAGAAATCGTCACTCACATGACAACAATAGAGTTTGAAGTGACGTTGTTGAATGAAGAGAATTGAGAAACGTCTAAGGTAAGAAAACAGTTCTAATGCAACATAAGGAAGTTTCGACAATAATATTAGATAGAAGACAATTTTATCAATTAAATATCATTACGATTTACCCAAATATACATGTAGCAGTTGGAAAAACATAAACATTTATTTACCTGATTTTCTTTGTGAATAATATTTCTATTAACACAAACACTTTTAACACTTAAAATACAATATGTTGGATAATAAATAATTATGTTAACTATATGTTTGTTATCTCGCAGATATTTACAGCATGAAGTTTTTAAACTAATCCATTCTTCATTCATTCTTTTATAATAGCTATCCAAGTAACATGTGTTACAATTTACTGCATTTTCTCAGTTACCCACCCGCTATAATTAACAGTACCAATCTATATGACATTTTACCGCATTTTCATAACAATTTTCCGTATTTTAACAGCGATTTTGATACAATTAACCTCCGTTACTTCATCTTAACGTGTTCATTACACCTGACGTCGTAACACCGAGCACTATCATGTACAGAACATTGCTACACCGTTTTACTGACAACCGACAGCACACCTTTCTAAAGTCCTGTATAAGCCCACCCCCATAAAGCACTTTTAGTTTCCTCTTGCATACAACAGATTGATAGGATAAAAAAGGAGGACAGATTTTGAATTTTTTTCAGATTTTGATTGACTATTTGATTGAACTCAAAATAGCCAATTTGCAAAAAAAAACATATGAGGACAAATTTGAGGCTACTGAAATTTGACCAAATATGACTATCGTCATAGGGGGAAAACTACACAATGAACTTTGTATATGTAAATTAAAAATACCATTTTTTTTATCCCTAGTTGACATTCTTACACAAAAGGCCTTTTATCATGCATGATAAGAGGATAGCAGGACATTGAATTTTCAATACTTTCTTCTCCAAAAAAGTATAAAACACCTACAATCTTTACATCTATGAGTAAATTTGAGATTCTTTGGGTTGAACTTGTTGATCAGACACTTCTCCATTTAGATAAGCCATTATCTTTTACAGTGGCCAATTTTTGTCTTTGTGCAGTTTTCTTTAAATTATATATCTGATAAGTTTCCGATTTTGAAGGTTCATACTGCTTTAACGACTAACTTTTGCTTTGAGATCATTTACTTAAAGATTCTCACTTTAGTCAAAAGAATGATAATTATCGCATTGCAGCGCAGCAAAGAATATTGACGTTCATTTTCAATTAAAAGGTAACTTGAATTTTAACATAAAATACCAACTTTTAATAAAAACCAGTTATCAAGCGACAGTGAATCGCAAATCGAATGAAGTTTTCGTTCCCACAGTGCTAGGTGATCGTTCTATTGAAAAGCCTTTATGTTTTGCCTGAAAATGTGTATTGTTTATTTTTAGGAGTGTTTTTCTGTTTGAAAAAGTGGGGGTGCTAAACTAAGTTCTTTGTCTATATATAGTCATTAAATACAGTGTTAATATTGAGACTTTACATCAACATCATTATCATTTATACAATGCCAATATGTACAAAGATATAGTTCTTGTTTTAATGATGTTTTAAATCGTTTACATATAAAGAGAATTGTAGAATAATGCGTTCCAAAGTACTATGTTCGATACATCTATTAATTGAACTCCGTTTCACCACCAAACAAGAAGGCAAACACATCAAATTCATCTTGTAGTTGAACGCCACATATACATCAAGTTCTAGAAGATCTATCATAAACAAAAAAATGCAATTCGTTGCACAAATTGCATTTCTAAGATAATTTTATTCTTGATTAGATTTTAATGCATCATTGTAAGGCAGATTTACAGTTTGGATGCAATAACCTAGTTGCCAAAGAATATGAGAATTAATTTTGATGGGAACGCGTCAATAAAGACTCATATTTTTTATGTGCTTCATAAATTAATTTAATTATAATACTTTTTTACAGTTATATTTCAAATTTTGTTCTAGCTATCAAGGAAATACACCTTCTGCTATGCATTTTTCGATGTGTACATTTAGATAATATTTGGAGATAATTGATAACAGATTATTACAGATTGAGGGCGATTTTGAATATGTTGTTATTGAGAAACATCTAAGATAAGACAACAGTACTGCTGCAACATAAGGAAGTTATTGTATTTTTTTCATATCACATTGGGTATAGCAGTTGCAAATACATTAACCCTTACGATGCGGCTATATATTAAGGGTTAACATTTATTTACCTTACTTTCTTTGTGAATAATAAAATAACATTCACAATTTTTCTTATAACACAAACGTTGCATTAACACTTGATATGTATTATTGGTTAATGTATCCGATAAGTTTGTTATCTCGGAGATATTTATAGCATTAAAACCAATCCATTCTTCATTTCTTTCATAGTATAATAGTTATTGAAGATTGCGGAAAACATGTGATAACATGTGCAACAATTTACCGCACTTTTAGTTACATTTTCCCGCACTCACCAGGGGGTCTCCAACTTCAAATTTTTCACTTCCAGTGTTTTATTAGCGAGGCCCCGAGAGGGTCGTAAATCTATCTCGATCAGCTCGCTGCCAACTCTGCGCTATTTTAACTGTGCAGCAACCTAGTATGGTATGGGGAACCAGCGGTTTCGTAGAGACCGATTTTTTTCAGGGAAAAAAGCTTCGTAGAGGTCTTCAAATTTTCATTTAATATTGTGAATATATATTATATACTTTGATGTACTATTTACAAAGTATCTACTCAGTTTATTTATACAAGACATTACATCGATCGTATTAATACATTGGATGTACAATTATTCTCCTTTGAATATGTATACTATCAATTACAATGATAATTTATTGCTTATATGAACATATTTCACAATTTGTCACTCTATACGAAACTGTTTTTCATTACGAACCTGTAAACATCCCATCTACGAAACCCGTTTCCTCTACGAATAAACCTACACAAAGGTATGGTTGCTTCTCTTTCATCTTATCATATATTTTTACGAAATATTGAATGAGGGGGGGGGGGGGGGGGGGTATTTCCTTAACTCGTATGAACAAGAAAAAAACATATCTGCTAGAAGTATCCATGTACATGTATATGATCCGCTGCATTTGTTAACATCATACATGCTCCATCAAGGTTTAACATATAGTGATGAAGGGGAGTCCTATGAAATAAATTTACATTCTTTTTCTTCTTTTCATTGGTTGGATTATATTCTTCAATATCATTGGTTAACATTTTGTCTGCAAAAAGATGCCAGGACAATTGGCTGTCACTGCCATGTACGAATACGTTAGTCACTAGTCTAGACATTCGGTCTGCAGTAAGATACCAAGACAGTCGGCGGTCACTGTTATGTACAAATTTGTTGGTCACTAGGCCAGACAATCTGTCGCCTATTGTGATGACAAGTTAGTTAGTGCCCGGACAGTTATGTCACTGTTTACGTCATACGACTAGACATTTCGCACTTTCATTGCTATAGATACACAACGTATAAAATGACAGGTATCCGGTCGTCATAAAAGAAAATTACAGAGATAGATAAGGTGGTACTAACGAGATGTATATTTTATCAATGTATTGGGTGTGAGTACAGTGATTACAAATATCAGCGATGTATTTTATTATCCTCACAATTAAACAAGTAGAAATAATCCTGTTTATTTCACTGCCTGAAATCCGAGGAGACATTACTTTTGCTATGAGATCATTTACTAAAAGATTCTCACTTTAGTCAAAAGAATGATAATTATCGCAGTGCAGCGCAGCAAAGAATATTGACGTTCATTTTCAATTAAAAGGTAACTTGAATTTTAACATAAAATACCAACTTTTAATAAAAACCAGTTATCAAGCGACAGTGAATCGCAAATCGAATGAAGTTTTCGTTCCCACAGTGCTAGATGATCGTTCTATTGAAAAGCCTTTATGTTTTGCCTGAAAATGTGTATTGTTTATTTTTAGGAGTGTTTTTCTGTTTGAAAAAGTGGGGGTGCTAAACTAAGTTCTTTGTCTATATATAGTCATTAAATACAGTGTTAATATTGAGACTTTACATCAACATCATTATCATTTATACAATGCCAATATGTACAAGATATAGTTCTTGTTTTAATGATGTTTTAAATCGTTTACATATAAAGAGAATTGTAGAATAATGCGTTCCAAAGTACTATGTTCGATACATCTATTAATTGAACTCCGTTTCACCACCAAACAAGAAGGCAAACACATCAAATTCATCTTGTAGTTGAACGCCACATATACATCAAGTTCTAGAAGATCTATCATAAACAAAAAAATGCAATTCGTTGCACAAATTGCATTTCTAAGATAATTTTATTCTTGATTAGATTTCAATGCATCATTGTAAGGCAGATTTACAGTTTGGATGCAATAACCTAGTTGCCAAAGAATATGAGAATTAATTTTGATGGGAACGCGTCAATAAAGACTCATATTTTTTATGTGCTTCATAAATTAATTTAATTATAATACTTTTTTACAGTTATATTTCAAATTTTGTTCTAGCTATCAAGGAAATACACCTTCTGCTATGCATTTTTCGATGTGTACATTTAGATAATATTTGGAGATAATTGATAACAGATTATTACAGATTGAGGGCGATTTTGAATATGTTGTTATTGAGAAACATCTAAGATAAGACAACAGTACTGCTGCAACATAAGGAAGTTATTGTATTTTTTTCATATCACATTGGATATAGCAGTTGCAAATACATCAACATTTATTTACCTTACTTTCTTTGTGAATAATAAAATAACATTCACAATTTTTCTCACACAAACGTTGCATTAACACTTGATATGTATTATTGGTTAATAAATAATTATGTAAACGATAAGTTTGTTGTCTCGGAGATATTTATAGCATTAAAACCAATCCATTCTTCATTTCTTTCATAGTATAATAGTTATAAAGATTGCGAAAAACATGTGATAACATGTGCAACAATTTACCGCACTTTTAGTTACATTTTCCCGCACCCACCATTAAGATTAACAACACCAATCTGTATTTAATTTTATCGCATTTTTACAACAATTTACCGCATTTAACTGCGATATTGATACAATTGTCTTCATCCGACAACCATTTCATCACATCAATTTGTCAACGAATTTATTATAGCTACTTTTGTTAAAAAAATTGAATTGAGTTTGAAGGCTTCCTGCATGAAGCCAATGTTGACACCTGTACACCTATTCTCTTTACAAACCGTAAAATTACAAATAAGATCAATAAATTGACAATGTGTTACTTTGATGACTATCAATTCACTTAAACTTCCCACAGTGACACTCATTACAAACAACATAGTTAAGTACTTTGGCTCCTGAAGTTCGAACTGCTCCCCTGTTTACAACTGATCAGCTGTGTGTCATATGGATTACTACTCTTCGGCTCGCAAAATACAATGTTTATTCCTAATGCAGGATATTTACCATCCCAAAACACACGAGCATAACAGCACAGCGCACAGCAGACTCTTCAAGCTATAACAATACGCCGTGCTCACATGACGAATGATTAATTATCTCAAATGACAGAACATTCTATAAAGCTACATGCAACAACGCCTTAACATAAAGAGTGATTAACTCAGGTAATTAACGAAGGACGCATCCCTTCAATGCATAGCTACTTCCACGGTATTGTACCAACAGCAATGCTACTAAATGCACACCTATACCCAATGAAATGTGACCAGGACCCACAAGGCTAATTACATGTAGCTATAGCTAGAGCCGTACATATATTAAGATTATTTATACGATCTTGGAATATTGAAATATTCCAAGAATGTATAGGACAAATCTTAGGATATTTTTTCTTCCAAGATTGTATAGTACAATCCTACCAGGAGCATGTAAGCTCCAGCTGGCTTAGCTCTCAGGGTCCCGAAGCACTCAAACCACCACACCACGATATGGTAACGAGTCCATTGGTGGTGAACGACGGGAACTTCATCCCCTAAAGACAAAAATTGATACTAGGTATTACTACACAAGTAATAAGCTTATAAAAGAGCCAAATGACAACTCTAGTATTGAGGGTCAGCCAGCTTCCACAGACAGGGGTAACTCCAACAGGGACGACCAGAGGCGTCGGGGTCTCAGGTCTAATCCGTACCCTAACGACTGGACACAGAGGAGATAGGGATTAGGCCAGGGCGATTTTACGGCGCATCATTATACTGTTAATGACACTAACCAAACAACTGACAGTGACATCAAAGTGAACGTGGACTTTATTTTCTGGTATATCGCAGGTGTGTCTGGTTACTGGGTTTTGTGAAGTGTATTAAAGAGACACAGAGTATGTTGATAGAATCACATATGTCAAATTTGTTATGTTATTACACCGGGAACCACTGTTACTGAAAATAACAAGTTAAAAGTCAATCAGTACATAAGAGCGAAAATATGGCCATTCAAAGTCGGGATTTTGATAGAAAACGGGACAATGTGGCTCGAGTGGCGCGCGCAAATTCGCCAAACGTAACTTTGAAACCTTGCCATAAGCTGACAGGAAGATATATTCAATTCGATAGGGTTTATTAGGTATTGTAGCAAATAGGTAGATTAATTGGATGCATAATTTCGAATAGTAAACGTATTTGAGGTGTTTTTTTGATTTTTTCATAAAATTAAGCATTTTAGAGATATTATGCATAAATGGATATATTTGCAAGTCCAGTGATGATCTTCAATCAGCATAATAGTTATTTTGTAGCTTATCAAAACCAAAAAAAATTTAAGTAAGATACTCTGTGTCACTTTAAACAGTTTGATAGTGTAGGCCTTAGAACAGAGGGAGTTTCAACATTTTATGACTTGATGTGCTTCTGTTGGGAGAGAATGCCTGCTGGATTGTTTTGAAAGGGTCAAATGTCATTGACGTGACAATTTGTCTCCATCTTCTGCCTTCAGCGTCAAGAGTGTTAAAGCTGTTTGACATGTACAGTTTCGAGTTGATAGTGTTTTATAACTTGTACCCATGGGTCAATTATTGATCCCAGTCTCTCTCCGTATATTAAACTGACGTTCTATTTTCATTACCTATCAATTGTAATATAAGTCTTTGATTAATAGAAATATTTTGGAATGCATTTTGAGAAAACATCATATTTTAGCACACACTAAATACAACTGGTCATGAGTGCTCCTTTAATTTGTGTAGGCGAGATATATCATATCATTATGTCTCCCCCCGAAGGGTCGGGAGACATATTGGTTTTAGCTGAGTTCCCATTTCGTTTCCGGAGCATATCTCTAGAACTATGTGACCGATCATCACCAAACTTGGTATACTGTCTCTCCATATCATGTAGATGTGCCTTTTGGAGATTATAGATTTCTTTAAAAAAAATTGTTTTAATGTCCATGGCAAAAATTTTGCTTTTTCAAGGGTAGTGATCGTTTCCGGAGCAGATCTCTTAAACTATGTGATCGATCATCACCAAACTTGGTATACTGTCTCTTCATATCATGTAGATGTGCCTTTTGGAGGTTATAGATTTTTTTAAATTTAATTTTTCTTTATTTCTATGGCAACAATTTGGACTTAGTTTTTTCAAGGGTTTCAGCATCAAATCATTTAGAATTTTGAATATTTTGTTTGCTACAATTGTGGAGTTGAGTTGAGTTATTTATTCAAATTGAATTATACAGAGAACATTAATGCACAGGAAATTGAAAATAATCAAATATAATGTTATAACAATCAATTATAAAGTCAAAATACGAAGCAGATAAAATATACTCCCAATATACAGCTGCATACCATAAGTTTGTTCACCTGCTTGTTATCCTAGTGCAAATATCATGTAATTTGGGTTTCGTTTTGATGTTCATAAAAAAACTCCAGGACAACTTACAGTAGATCATCAATTGTCCATGTATAAAACAACCATTCCTAAACCATATAACGGGATCGTCTTGTCTCTGGTGCTGAATGTCGATATTTGGCATTGTCGAATAGACAGATGGGGTCATATTTGTGATGTTCGGATTTTCTTAAATTTCGATTAAAATCATCCATGTAATCTTTGTAGGAAAAACATCAGCACAGTTACGTTGCCTTAGCGCAAAAGAACACATATTTATAAGATCTTAAGCTGTTGATAACTTACGAAGGATTTTGTAGAGCAAAATAGAAATCAGTGTTTTCGAAATTTTGACCCCTGGTCACTTCAATGACCTGCCAAATTTGTTACAGCTATCTGCTATACAAATATGTCAACGCAAACTGAATCTTAACTTATGCAGTGATATTTCATCATTATCGGTTTTGCTTTCACAATGATATGATGCCTCAAAGACGTTGCAAATCACATGATATTTGCACTAGAATACGAAGGTAAGTGAACAAACTTAAGATACGCAGCTGTACAATAGGCTGAAGGAGAGTCAGGTGACATCTACGCTCAGTTTTCAAAATCCCCACCTCGCACTGCTCGTAGGCTTCTATCACAAAAACTAAACACTGACATCTGCCATAACATACCGCCGATTCTTTATTAGGTTTCATACTTATTGGATACCGACAAATTATTTCGATTATGTACTTACTTTCCCTCAAAGACACCTCGATAGACGAATCTCCCCCTGAAAATTACGAAACACAACTTCCACCAGACAGAAACCACTGACGGCAGTGCCTCACAACACGGGCTTGAATCTTCTTACGCTCTCTCATTGGTCACATATATTTAGTAACAAACGGTGGCCATGCGTAGACTCGAAAATGTTTATTTCGCAGCCGCTGGTCAGCTAAGATAGGAGAGAGGTTCCTCCCCCAACCCCCCCCCCCCCCCCCCCCCCTTCAGAGAAGACCTTTTCCAACAACATAAAATAATCATGTTGAGAGACAAATTGGTAAAGACCTCCCTGATTTCGTTCGTACAATGTATTCCCTTACTTCATCGGTGAATCATTTATGAAACAATATTGTTTACTTCTAGTGAATCATGCAAGTGCTTGTATTGTCGTCCTACTAATCAATATGACATTGCATTCGAAATGTGTGATTGAGAGTTATATTTCTACACTAGGAAGTAAAATTTTAATAATATTTACTTCGATTATGCAACTTAAAAAATACTGTCATTTTGAAACTTATGTAAACGCCGAAACTTAATAAATACTCTATATATCCCATTTTCCCGTTTCGCGATATTGAGTGTAATAACTTGAGATATTAAAAGCATTTGATCTTTAATCTAAACGTCATACATTTACAATTGGTATTATATCATTTCATTTCTCCTACATTGGCTCTTAACATTTTGATATTAATTCATTTTTTCGTTTTTATAACAAATGTATCTCAGAAAATCAGGTATATACATACATGTATTTGGACAGCAGGAGTTTGGCCACTACCTAAGGAGTAAAAGAGAAGCATCACAGTTGGAAGAGGTAGTGGCCCAATACAATTGAGGATAACAAGAGGAAATATATACAAGATAGAGGAGAGATGGAGAGAGAGAGAGAGAGAGAGAGAGAGAGAGAGAGAGAGAGAGAGAGAGAGAGAGAGAGAGAGAGAGAGAGAGAGAGAGAGAGAGAGAGAGAGAAAGACATAAAGATAGACTGCAGCAACATATTTACAAATCAGAGCACTACAAGTGCACATAGAACATCAAAACAAAACATATACAAAGTTGGGCACTACCAGTGCGCACAAAACATATATACAAGGCCATATATACATATATGTACAACATAAATGTATGCAATACGTTTATAGAAATAAAGGATTTATAATACATATGTGTTTTTAAAAGCATATACACATGAATAAAACAGGAAGTAAACGCACACAGTACGTTACTTATATAAAAAGCAATAATGGTACAGAATTAAAATATTACATGTTGATATATGTATATGAAACGTATGCAATACGTTAAAATATTGACAAGATACGTACACAATTGCAATTGGTATTATATCATTTCATTTCTCCTACATTGGCTCTTAACATTTGGACATTAATTCATTATGCTCAAATACCTTTAAGCAAATACAAACATTTAAAATAATGTGGGAAAATGAAAGGTTTATAATTTTATGTTTATTTTTCACTGACAGTGTTAGGGCAAACCATTGAAAAATTCACATAAAGAATCGGCGGTAAGTTATGGCAGATGTCAATGTTTAGTTTTTGTGATAGAAGTCCACGAGCAGTGCGAGGTGGGGATTTTGAGAACTGAGCGTAGATGTCACCTGACTCTCCTTCAGCCTATTGTATATTGGGAGTATATTTCATCTGCTTCGTATTTTGTTTGTTATAACATTATATTTGATTATTCTCAATTTCCTGTGCATTAATGGTGCTTTATGATAGTATTGTTTAGAGGTTTGGAGCATTTGAGGAAGGGGGAGACATCTGTTTTTACGGGGGAAAACACTTTCTAGTTATTACCTAATAAGGGGATAATAAGGATAAATGCATGACTGCTTACTACGTAAATGTATACTTGTCTCTAATCACAAGTTTTCAACTGCTGATAACGTCAGTTGTAGTATATTTGTGAAAAAGTTTTCCTACTGAAACATTATATAATTGAGCAGTCACCAGGTAAGTTCTATTATGTACTTCTGCCTAAAAGAAGAAAATGGCGAAATATTATTTTGCGAAACGTGAGAGTCAAATTTTCTCATTTCTAAAACCATAATCTCTAAAATTATTAAATAAGAGATTGGATTAAAAGCCCTAGCGATAGGTCGTTCTTTAATAAATCATAGCATTTTAAAGGCTTAGATGGCCCTAGCCCTTAGATGGGAAGAATCGCCCATAAAATCTCAATTATATCTTTCAGATTGAACGTTTAACACAATTTGAACCGAGAGTAATCAAATATAATGTATATACAATTAATAATCCAGTACATAAAAATCCGTTTAGCATCAATTTGCGGCGGGGGATCTTGTTACCTTTGTGACAAATACTTGTTTTGATATATGAGAGGAGGATATATGTTTTCGACAGTAGGGTGGGTAAAATCGGTACTGTCCTTTTAGCCGAAACATTTGTTTTTCTATAGCCAGTTATCCTCTGCCTAAGTATATCGTAATTGAGGGGCGATTTTTCATCAAATGAATACTATTTGTTCCTTTGTTTTCCTCTAAGGCTGTTGAATAGAGTGTCAACCAAACATCCGAGAAGTTGCTGTTTCGAAAGAAGAAACTTCATCAGTTTGTTGTTATTCCATGGCTGGCACTGTAGGTGAGTATGTGGAAAATAAATGGTAAAGTCATCTCAATCAATATAAATAAAACACCTACTAACGTATTAACCTAGTATACAAGTGTAATCTCTACTTGCTTTGTATATATGTATACACGTATATATGTGTGACAAAGAGCTTAGATATCCATGGCACAAACAATTATCGGTAGTTAGATACAATAAGTTATACCATACAGTCGCGGGGTGTTGGGAGTATATCAGCCTCGAGCTTGGGGTTATGGGACGAGCCGAAGGCGAGTTGCATAACACCCAGCGAGATGCTGATATCTCCCCATAACCCCGCCTCTTAATGGTATAACGAACTTACCTTACTGAATGTTTAAACATCAACTAACCTCGACCTTACCACTTCTCGATTTTCGTTCAATGATTTTTCAAAAAAATAAAAGCTGGACTTAATTTTTGTTAATTTGTCCATAAAACACCTTTAATTAGCCTTTCATGTAGACAGCGGAATTGTAGGCTGTGAAAAACCCACCTGGATTAGGGGCCATAAAACTCGCGCGGGTGTGACGTAATAAACAGATTATATACAGACTATATACAGAGTAACGCATCATTATTTCAACTGAAATACCGCCTAAATATTGTGTAATTATCATTGATGTGGATATCGTTCTTACACCAAATGCTTAGTAGTGTTACGTCGTCAGATGACTTATCTAACTGAGTGAAAAACATTTCTTGAAAAAAGTTAATTATTTGTTTTTTTCCCCTGTGGTATTGTTACGATAGATGTAAAGATAACGAGGCTGATTCTGTTTATGACGTCACAAAATTGGGGCGTGACCAGTCATGCATTCACTTGTTTGTTGTCAGATAGGTCTAAGCGGCCCATCAAAAGTTGCTTTCAAACTGAACATATTTGAGTAGCGACCTTTAACGCACTATACCATATTGTAATCAGACTTTCTATATTCAAAAGAAAATAGTGAAATATGTCTGTGGTTATGTGAACTTTCAACAAAACGCATATAATATGTAGATAAAGAAAAACTTTAACTGCGTAAACCCTTTGGCTATGACTTGTTCAAAGCTTCATATCGGTTGATCAAAAGTAACCAGCTTGATCTTGTGTTCAAGGTAACATACATTGTACATTTCAAGACGCTAAATGTGCACGCTTTTTTCATTTATTTTATAAGCCGGGATGTAAATAATTCATCACCCCAAATTTAGCAAATATAGATGCTTGCAGCTCCTTTAAAAGTTTTAGCTCGGGCTATTTGAGAAATATT
The DNA here is from genome assembly GCA_916613615.1 of Steromphala cineraria. Taxonomy (NCBI): domain Eukaryota; kingdom Metazoa; phylum Mollusca; class Gastropoda; order Trochida; family Trochidae; genus Steromphala; species Steromphala cineraria. The sequence continues at coordinate 35,305,334 of OU744732.1, forward strand.
GTTTCAGGTGGCAAAAGTGACATGCGAACAGTAAACTATATTACCCTACCTCATGTCATTCTCGATAATCCAGAGTTAACGTTCCGATTATATTTCCACTAACCTCTGGAACCAATATGGGCTCAATGCGATTCATAAATTACCTCCCCTTAGTGGCATATGGTCCAATGAGGTATCTACGCTGCCTTCAGCAGCGTGCCAATCATATGGCTTTCACACCCGCGCTTCGTCGGTAAACAGAAATGACATCCGAAGAGATAGATTTTGAGACTGTATTTTTGTGTTTTTATCTACCAAAACAGGTGGGGAAATATATTTTGCATGGGGAAATATCTGCCTCTCGCATGGTGTTATGCAACTCGCCTTCGGCTCGTCGCATAACACCTAGCTCGAGGAGGAAATCTCCCCATGGACCCCGCCTCTGAATGGTATAACTTATAATATTTGATCTCAAATTAATTTATGAAAAACGCCAAAACCTATTACGTTAAAGACGCTTTTAGATCTAAACTCCCGCTACAATAACGTTGAAGACGAGATGTGAATGTAGACATAATATACCATGTGTTGTTAATGAGAATTTAATTTGGCGCTGTCGCTCCTTTAAATTTGCTGATCCACCCTTGAATGTTTCTCTGCATGACGCTATTTTGTGATGATATATCGTCTATTCGTGTACATACGTTTTGCTGTTTTTGGAAGCGTTTCCATTTTTTCTTTGGTATGCCTGGCTTTGATGACTTATTATCGAATCCACACATTTGGAAATGTTGTGACCCCAATTTCTGTTATCGTTTTCTTAGTTCATGGCACATTCTATTACATTTATGTATACTGATGTCCTTTTGTGATCATTGTTTCTCAATTGGAAACAGTTTGACCTTTTGTTTCAGAACAATGTGAACACTGTAAGCGAGTTGTGAAAATCTACAGAATTTCTTCGAACCAACCAAATGCCTGTGTTGTGCATGTGAATGCTTCCTTGTTTGAGACGAAGAAAAAGAACCAAGGGAAACCACAGTCTGATAAGAAACGTGTTCTTGAAAAACTGTCAGCAATTGCATGTGCTCTTCGTAACACAAAAGGTGGGTCGATTCTGGTGCATCTGTGGGGACAAAAGAAGGAAAACCGATACCTTGGATACCTCGATGAGTTCTTGACTGATGCCTTCACCTACCTCATAGAAGACGGGAAACTTTACGCGAACACCTATAGGCGTTTTTGGCTTGACACACTGAGAAAATTCGAGAGTGAAGAGGGATTTGTATGTATCAATGTCGACAAAAGCAGCGGGATTTCGATTGTAGATTTTCGCTCTAAGATTAGGAACGACTTTGAAATTACACAGCCTTCGCCATTGAACATTTTGACTTATCTAAAGTCTTTAGTTGTCTCAGAGGAAGACAGAACAACACCTGAAGACGAAAGTTCACCCGACAATACATCAGAAGAGACATCGGAAACAGAAGACAAGAGACCTTGGGAAGAAAGTAAAGAAGAGGACAGCAGGCAGACGACAGAAAATAAACCCAAAGTTCGAGGCATCAAGGTGTCGGAACTTCAAGAAAGCAGGACTGTTGAACTAAAATCTGTTTCTCATTGTAAACAGATAACCAGACAAACAAACGTTTCGAATTTATAGAATTTCTATGGAACGATCTTAAACTTAAACACAACATAGTTTCCATGTCCAAGATAGAAGGTGGTGGGTCCTATTATATTGGAATCGCAGAGAAAAGTTCTGATGGTAAACGTTGCAACGTAAAACCTGAACCTGAAGGCTTTCTTATTTGTACTGACAAGAGGGAATACATTGCAGAAATACAGCGGAAAGTAAGTTCAGAGATACTAGTTCTGAATCAAGACCTTACTTTTGCTGAAGCACCAGAAGATATAATAGCAGTCACATTTCATCCATACAATTCAAAGTTCATTCTTGAAATTTCTATAAGGAAATTTGACGGTCTGGTGTTCTGCGACAAAGAAGGACCCCTTGCCTATGTCATCCAAAACGGCGACATTGAGCGATTGTCGAAAGAAGAAGTTTTGCGGAGAGCATTGAAGATATACAAGTAAAAGGAGCAATATTAAGCTAGAACGTAAGGGATAACAATTTTGATTAACTAATATTCATTTTCAAAGCACAGGCACAGTTGCAAAATGATTCATGTTATTAGGCTGTTTTTTCTATGACGAATTCATTGTTCAAGTAGATCTTTGCCCTAGATTCATGTCTATGACAAACATGATTGAGGTCATCGCTACAGAATAGCAGTATCCACTCTTCTTGCTTTGAATAGACAAATATATAGGCATTTATATCACTAAAATAATGGTATGAAACACTCATAATGCATCTTCTTCATTTAAGCATCAATTTGAATAGTATTCTTTTTTTGATAATATCATGTTTAAAAAAAGAAATTATGTTTGTAAAAATGACATTTTGTGCTTTTTTAAATCCAAAACTGTCAACTCATCATGAAACCTTTTGCACTTGAAATGAATCATCAGATGACAAAATGAGTCCCCAACATAGATCGTCATCAATTTCCGAGGATTCAGGTATATCATGTTTGAAGTCAAAATGGTGAATTCAAGAATCATCCCAAAAACCGATAAACCCATTCGAGGAAAATCTTTAACCAATACAACATTTGGGTGACAACCACAAACAAGTTTATGTCATTAATGTAAATAACCACAAACAACTTACGTCATTGCAGTAATTTTAAAAGCATGTTTAAGTTAAGTTGAGCTACTCTAAAATCGATGGTTCTGCTTTCTTTAAAATAAACACTTGGTATGTTTTAGCAATGGCGAGCAGTGATTCAGATGACAGCATCAGTCCTCTTAATGAAAAGGTTTCATGTATTCTGCACCTTTCTTCGTCAAGTTCCGAGGAATCAGGTATGTATAATGGTATAGGGAATCTGTCCAATAATAGAGAAAAGACTACAAATATTGACAATTCCTGTTAAAATGTCTTTTGAATATTGAAACGATATATGTGCTATAGGCCTTCACGGAGACATATAAGCTGATGCAGCAGGATAGATTTTATAATATGATGCATTATGCGATAGTAAAGTTCAAATCAAAATTGAAAACGTTAACTTTTGCATGGATATTTATTGTAGATACTGTAAGTTGAGCTGATATTTCCGTGTACTGATTCAACTTGAGCTTATGGCAGATTCTGTGTATGCCGGTCACTTTCGGGCAAATATGTGGTTTGAACGAATCAAGCATACTCTTATTCTGTCTTCTCTATAACTTTCTCTTTATTTGTCAACATCTATATTAAACTTTACTTTAAATTAACTATCGACTCTTCTTGGTGGAGCTAATGACTGCAATACTGCCCAAGCGGTGCTAAACAATAGTAAGGATTTTAGGTTGACAAATCTTTAATAGCTGAAATTTTGCTGACAACACATTTAACCCTTCTCATTTATTCAGTAAAGTTGTTTATTAATTTCAGCCGATGACATACCAGAAGGGAAGCATGCCAGCCCTGGAGACGCAATGTCACAACTAGAATCAGAACACCCTGAATTGATGGATCGAGTGAAGACGCTTTACACTGAAGGGAAGGACAGGGTGTATGTCTCAACTTCACTGATGAAAGATTGGGATTTCAAACATCGATGTTCAGCTCCGGTTTTATTTGACATATGCATTGTGTCCCGAAGAAGGCCAGTTACATTGCTGTCGTTTGTCAAGGACACTGAAATTCTGGATAAACACCTCAAATACAACACTAAAATTGCAAGGTTCTTGGTTTCTGAAGTTCGGGAAAATTTGCTCGGTAGCTTCAGCTTGGTATCCGGTGTAATAAACCTGAAATCATGCCAGAGTAAGGAACTGTTTACTGAAGAAATCCGGCGTTTGGATGAAGATGCGAAACTATGCTCAGTGCCAGGCTGGTTGCATATGAACGATGGTAGATACGGACGTTTGGTGAAGTTCTTTGGTAAACATTATTTAACAGATCAAACTGTAATTTATACTCGAAGTAAGGAAATGGAACAAACAAAGAAAAACCGATTTGGTATGCAATTGAGAAGCAATGTTCGCCAAAAAGAGATAAAGCGAGCTGGCTCTGCCTGAGTTGGTGATGTCAATTCAAAGGTCGGAAGAGTGATCTTGCACCCAAAAAAAGAAACAAAGAAGGAGATCCTGTTTGTGACTACGCCATAAAGGAAATTGAGAAAATGTATACTAAAACAAGTGAACATTCTGAAATTGTTACAGTTAAACAGAACACTAATATGCTCAATACCTGATTAGTAGCATATGCACGATGGTAGATACGGACGTTTGGTGCAGTTCATTCAATTCATTCGATATCACCTACATTTTGTTAAAAGCCACTTCAATCTTTAGAAGGGATGATAGGTGTGGTTAGCTTGTTACTTCCGTCTTCAGTTATTATAACCCAGAGCGAAAATGTACTAAAAGCACAAATGATCATGATCCGATATCGATTCATGTAGTAAAGAGACATTTCAAAATATAGAACTTCAGATTTCAATTTTTTAGACTGAAATGAAAAAAATCGAGAACCCAGAAGTGTTTGTCAGGAAAGAAACCAGAAATGATTAACTTTTATTTATCCTTGATATGTGAATTTGACACACCTAGAATTTTAGTTTTATTTGTGTATCCTTGATATGTAAATTTTAGTCTCCTAGATATTTGGTTTATTGTACATCCTTGATAAGTGAATTTAACCCTCCTTGATATTCAGTTTAATTGTCTACCTTTGATCTTTGAATTTTTACTCCTAAATATTTCGTTTTATTTGTATATCCTTAATATGTGATTTTTTCACATTAAGTATTTCGTTTTATTGGATATTCTTGATACGTGAATTTAACACTACTTAATATTTAGTGTTATGTGCATATACTTGATAGATGGATTTTTCACTCATACGTAATTTGTTTTATCACATACTTGCTTTTATCATATACTACAGAGATTTTGATTTACGTTAGCCTCTTGGACAAGCAACCTGTGTCAGGGGCAGATTACCTGTATCAACCTGTCTTCAAGGGCAAATAATTTGTATTACCCCTTTCGTCAACGGCAAATATCCTGTATTAACCCGCTGTCAAAGGCAGATAACCTGTATTTACCAATCATCAAGGGGTAACCTATTTTAACCGGTCATCAAGGGCAAATAATCTGTATTAACCCGTCATCAAGGGCAAATAAACTCTATTAACCTGTTGTCAAGGGCAAAAACCTGTGTTAACGCGTTGTCGAGGGTAAATAACCTGTAGTAACCCGTTTTCAAGGGCAAAAAAACTGTATTAACTCGTCGTCAAGGGCAGATAACCTGTAGTAACCCGCTGTCAAGGGCAGATAACCTGTATTGACCTGTCCTCAAGGGCAGATAACCTGTATTAACCCGTCATCAAGGGCAGATAACCTGTAGTGACCCATCGTCAGGGGAAATAACCTGTGTTAACCAGTCATGAAGAGCAGATAACCTGTATTGACCCGTCGTCAAGGGCAGATAACCTGTATAGACCCGTCGTCAAAGGCAGATAACCTGTATAGACCCGCCGTCAAGGGCAGATAACCTGTATAGACCCGTCGTCAAGGGCAGATAACCTGTATAGACCCGCCGTCAAGGGCAGATAACCTGTATAGACCCGCCGTCAAGGGCAGATAACCTGTATAGACCCGTCGTCAAGGGCAGATAACCTGTATAGACCCGCCGTCAAGGGCAGATAACCTGTATAGACCCGCCGTCAAGGGCAGATAACCTGTATAGACCCGCCGTCAAGGGCAGATAACCTGTATAGACCCGCCGTCAAGGGCAGATAACCTGTATAGACCCGCCGTCAAGGGCAGATAACCTGTATAGACCCGCCGTCAAGGGCAGATAACCTGTATAGACCCGCCGTCAAGGGCAGATAACCTGTATAGACCCGCCGTCAAGGGCAGATAACCTGTATAGACCCGCCGTCAAGGGCAGATAACCTGTATAGACCCGCCGTCAAGGGCAGATAACCTGTATAGACCCGCCGTCAAGGGCAGATAACCTGTATAGACCCGCCGTCAAGGGCAGATAACCTGTATAGACCCGCCGTCAAGGGCAGATAACCTGTATAGACCCGCCGTCAAGGGCAGATAACCTGTATAGACCCGCCGTCAAGGGCAGATAACCTGTATAGACCCGCCGTCAAGAGCAGATAACCTGTATAGACCCGCCGTCAAGGGCAGATAACCTGTAGTAACCCGTTGTCAAGGGCAGATAACCTGTAGTAACCCGTTGTCAAGGGCAGATAACCTGTATAGACCCGCCGTCAAGGGCAGATAACCTGTAGTAACCCGTTGTCAAGAGCAGATAACCTGTATTGACCCGTTGTCAAGGGCAGATAACCTGTATTGACCCGTTGTCAAGGGCAGATAACCTGTATAGACCCGTCGTCAAGGGCAGATAACCTGTATAGACCCGCCGTCAAGAGCAGATAACCTGTAGTAACCCGTCGTCATTTTGAACATCGTGTGATATGCTAATTGGGGTTATTCTGAAAATATGAATTCAGATAAGACGAATGGGTGTCAATGGTTGTGAAAACAAAATTTAATCTTCTGCTTTAGTTTATAGAGTTCTTTATTTTGATTCAACTTTGTATGGTTTCGTGTAACAAACCACAATCTCACTATATTGATATTAGATTTTTTTTAAATGATTAAGTAAAACTTTGTTAAAAGGTTGATTTTGTAATCAAGGACAGATAACCTGTATTGACCTGTCGTCAAGGGCAGATAACCTGTATTAACCCGTCATCAAGGGCAGATAACCTTTAGTGACCCGTCGTCAGGGGAAATAACCTGTGTTAACCAGTCGTCAAGAGCAGATAACCTGTAGTAACCCGTCGTCATTTTGAACATCGTGTGATATGCTAGTTAGGGTTATTCTTAAAATATGAATTACGGTTAAGACGAAATATGATTGAATGGGTGTCAATGGTTGTGAAAACGAAATTTAATCTTCTGCTTTAGTTTATAGAGTTCTCTATTTTGATTCAACTTTGTATGGTTTCCTGTAACAAACCACAATATCACTATATTGATGTTAGATATTTTTAAAATGATTTAAACATTTGTTAAAGGTTGATTTTGTAAGTATACGGATTGTTTTACATGCGCTGCGCTATGCGATTAAATACAATTTGTTGCTGTTATACATCGATAGAGACACAAAACATGTATCACAATCCTTAAGTATATCCTTGTAATGTGAAATTTACATGCCTAGATATAAAGTTTAATTGTATTATCTTGATAGGTGATTTCGTCACTCTTGAAGAATTCGTTTTATTGTATATCTTTGATTTGTGAATTTTTACACTCCTAGATATATAATTTTACTTTTATAGTCTTGTAATTTAAAAGTTTCACACTAAATATTTGGTTAATTGTATATCCCTGATATAGGAATTTTACATTGCTTAAAGTGGAAGTAGCACGTTTTTTGGAGGAGAATTAAAATGGTGTAGTAATAATTCAAATATATGATGTAAAGTTTTGCCATGTGATTCCCTTACGCCATAAATTTTGCGATAAACCATCTGTCACAGTTTTTGCCTTTTTGGTGTTAAATTTAAATCACGACTTTAAAGTGTTTTTCCAAAAAAGTTTTGTGGTGTAATGACTTTTTAGGATTGCTGTTTTCGCACGTCCATACAGATCTGTCAATGTCACTCTGCATATTAATTTTTGACAATATTTTTTTAACAATTTGCTAACAATTCTTTTAATGCATGATTTATTTTGTGATCGAATGAGACTTGGATTATCAGGGAATTTTATCCCTCTTTCTCATAGTTCTTGTATTTCACTTCAGCAATTCTCAGATTTATGTTAAGAGCGTTTTATCTTTTCAAAAAAACCTAAAATAACATTTTTATCATTGCTGTTTTTATCAACAATCCATCTTCAAGTTTTCCAAAATAGGTTTTATAAGTTTAAATTCATAAAATAAATGAAAAAACACGATTTTTCTCGAATTGACAAAATGTACAAGCATAAGTTTCTTCTTAGATTAAATTTTGACAGGAGCTCATTTGGCAGAAACCTATGCACTATAACGTATTTGAACCAAGAGTGAATTCTTAAGACTTAAATGTCATTTTTCTATAAATTCCCATGTTTTCTAATTAGTTTTTTCGTTTAATTCTTTTATCCCTCTTTCCCATTATTCTTAGAAATGGTTTATCAACTTTCTTTGCTAGTTTTTAAAATGAATTGTGTCTTGAAGCAAAGCTGTCCTATGTCTTTGATCATTTGATCGTATGGGTTTGGTAAAGATGTAAATGCGTGTAGGAGTTGGGGGTAACAAAAGTTTTTTTAATCAAGTATTTCTATTTCTAAGATTGAATAATGTTATTAAGGTAATCCATCTCGTACTAAATGTTCCAAAGATTTAAAAAAGGAGATACAATTCCAATCTACGGAATTGCATTACTTTTTCGAAATAAATAAGTAATAGAATTTGGGTAGAATCATATATTCGATGCAGTCAATAATGACATAAAGTTTGCGATTGCGAAGGCAGTATGACAATTTTTTGTCATTTTTTTCATCAATTTCTAGAGATTTGTTTCAGCTTTAAAGGGGCAGTAGCACGTTTTTAGGGGGAATATAAGTTGATGTCAGGAAAATGAAAATACATGGTTCCAATTGAAAGACAATGTATTTAAAACCCAGTGGAGCAGTAATAATTCAAATATATAACGTAAAGTTTAGCCATGCGATTCCTTTTTCTTACACGAAATGATTTTATGTGAATCTGAATAATTTGTTCTCTGACTATGGGTGATTGGTTTGTGTATTGAGATTTTTGACACTATGCAAATAATACATTTAGCATTAACGTACAATTATCAGTGAAGAGTTGGAAATATAAAATTGTCAAAAAACGTGCTACCGTCCCTTTAATGTATATCCAATAGTTCACAAAAAAAGACTCACATACGAAAAAAATGAGAAACTCTTAGTCAGTATTTGACGAAAATATTATTTTTATTCATTATGTTTATCGTTTCGCTGAATCCATCTTTATTAGGTTGTTTTTGATACTTGATGTAATGATTGTTTTTGATATGATAAATTATCAAAAATATTCAGTTTAATGATTTAGGAAAAGATATATATTGTTATTCAAACCCACATAATCTACCAATTTTGCTCTTATTTCAACTCCAGATGTAAATTCCTTACACAAAATGAATCAATGGTGTTCACACAAAATGGGCCCCAACGGATTTTATGCGAATCCTCATACTTTGTCTTCTGACTATGGATGATTGGTTTGTGTAATGAGATTTTTGACACTATCAAAATAATACATTTAGCATTAACTTACAATTATAAGTGAAAATTTAAGAATATATAATTATCAAAAAACGTGCTACTGCCCCTTTAAAATGCAAAATTAAATTATTTTACGTGAGTTATTGCAATTTCTGAGGTGTCGCCAAAGACTCGCATAATACAAATCTTATTCCTATTATATGATATTTATGATACGGAAACACTCGGTTAATATTCGCTATTTCCACAAATGTCCAAACACAGGATGTCTGTTTCCTAAATGTTACTCGAAAGTTTTTATGACAGCGTTATTGTTCAGAAGATGACCAAAGGATATTTTTTTCACGCTTCATTAAGTTTGTTGTGCTACTAGATGTCATTTAGACCATACAAATCGACTGGTCCCTGCGTCTTTCAAATAAGATGCTTTGCGCGAAAAAAGAAGAGACTATAGACATCAGTTCTTAACATATCAGCCTTATAAGCTTTAAGAGCATGATGGCTTTACTTTGATCTTGAAAATAATGTAAAAGTCACCAAAATCGACTTGGTTTGGCGTCTTCCCAATAAGATGCTATGTGTAAATTATGAAGAGAATCCAGGTAAAAGTTCTTGAGATATCCCGCTGACAAGCCTAAAATGCAGGTTTCAATGCTGACATTTTCAAAGCCTCGCTGTGACCCTGAAAATAATGTGAAGGTCATCAAAATCGACTGGGCCATTCGCCTTCCCAATAAGAAGATTGGTGTAGGTTATGACTGCTTCTGTAACTTGCGCCAGACGAACCTCAAAGTAAGTGAAACGGAACTTAACGTCCACAATCATGGCATGCAGGCAATTACAAATTTAGAGGTTTCAGAAGAGGCTTTTCATCTATGTATATGTGGAGATTTATAAAAAAATTACAAAAGACAAAATAATATAACTTTCGTTAACATTACCTTCATTCTCAGTGTCAAGAAGATCTTATTTATATTAAAGTGTTTAAATGTTACAATTTTCAGAAGTGTTACTAATTTTACCGAACATTTTCTCAATTTCGTTTATGACCTTATCTTAAACATAAGATACTGCTTTGGTCCCTTTTTTTCAAATGTCACTTTTCCGAGCGACATCTCCCCGAATTGTTTTGTCAATTACAAAAAGGCTCTCTTTATATCTCCTTAACGAACACTTCTTTTCAAATGCTTACCCAGGGTTTTCGTCTCTGTTTATAAGAGTTTTATTTGGACACTTACACTATTCCTCCCTTTTGGTTTTAATTACTCCTCGCAAGTATAAATTACATTTACATCTTTTGAATGAAGACTGCCAATGAATTCCACATTCTGGCCCCACAGAGGCATACCAACGCTTCTCGCATGGAAAGAGTGCTTCATATCACAATGCTTTTGTCGCTGATTGCACAACCACGTTTGATTGCCTCCAATCAGGCATCTCCTACTCTATCCCACAAAGTCAGCCTAATAGAACACAGGCTGTATCAACATTTCATGACTTGATCTGCCTATGTGGGGAGAGAATGGAATTCCACTCGCTGCTCACATCTTATATTCCATATACATCCAACCCGGTACTGATCATAGTTCTGCATTTTCATCAAAACTCCGGATTTCCTCTTTCAACAGTTCCTTACTCATGGCATGACTTCAAGTTTATGAAACCGGAAACCAAGCTGAAGCTTCCGAAAAATTTTATTGGACTTCAGAAACCAAGAACCTTGAAGGCTAGTTTTCTATTTGAGATGTTTATCCTGAATCTCATTGTCATCAATGAAGCACCTTCAGTGCAAATAGTCTTTAGTTGTGACATTAGGTCTGAAATTAATAAACAACTAACTGACTAAATGAGTAGGGTTTCATATTTAACTAAAATTTGACACATTACACATTTCCCTCTAAAATCGTGAACAAATCGGCAACGTTAGATGAAGACAAAAAGACGAAAAGAAAGATAAAGTGACAGACAAACGCATTTTGTAGTCTATCCTTGATTCGTTCAGACGATGTATTCGCCGGGCACGTGATACATGTATCGTCATTTGTACAGCTCACCTCAGAGTAGCTACACAAATATCTCTTCATGGTTGACATTCCTCTTTTCTGAGATTCCATCAACTACCAAATTTGAACAGAACATTTTTTTGAGCGATACACTTTATTCTGTGTCAAATTGTTAAATCTTGAACAAATGAAATGCTAACCCCACAAACATATTTGAAATTAAGTGTGAAATTATCATGTAAATATCATATATAATTGTCAACAGGAAAGTCCTCGAATTGTCCCTTTAAAGGGGAAGTAGCACGTTTTTATTGGTTATTAACTATGTATATGAATTTATATAACAAACATCTAAAATCATGTCAAGATATTGAAGGAACTGTTTAATATTTTATAAAATTCACCTGCTAAATTAAAATTTTTGCAAAATTTATTGTTATCAGAAGTTAAAACTCGTTACTTAACCTAATCATACTACTAGATTACACATTTTCTACCTTTTCAACGTAAGCGAATTTGATATGTTTTTTGCCTCGACATTCTTAATTCCTTTCCAGAATTTTTTTTATAAAACAGATTATCTTTCAATTTATAATAGAGATTTCTTTTCATTCCCTTAGAAAAGCTTAAAGTCCATTTTTTCAATAACGCTTTCCTCCTCTAGAACCCAAACCGATTCGCGGCGCTTACCAGTTCGCTATCCCCTGGCTTGGGGAGGGGTTGCTGATAGCCAGTGGTCAGAGGTGGGCACGGTCAAGACGTCTCCTCACTCCGGCCTTCCACTTCGACATCCTCAAACCATACGTAGACATCTACAACAGCTCGGCTGATGTTCTTCTGGTGAGTGAATGAGTGTCATCATCGTTATCATCATCATAACCGTCGTTATGATCATCATCGTCGTCGTCATGATCATCATCGTCGTCGTCGTCATCGCTATCGTCATCATCGTCATCATCATAATCATCCTCATCATCACCATCATTACCATTATCATCGTCATCATCATCAACATCATGATCATCGTCGGCGTCGTCATCATCATCATAATAATCATCCTCATCGTCGTCGTCATCGCTATCATAATCATCATCATCATCGTCGTCGTCGTCGTCATCGCTATCATCATAAATTTCATCATCATCATCATCATCATCATCGCTATAGTCGTCGACAACATTATCATCTCCATCATATCTTGATCTAATAATTTTCTGTTGATGAGCTGCAATCATTAACTGAAGTGATTTATCCAAAACCCTATGTAGGCATCTTCGGCTCAGGTAGGAAACATGCTTGGCGTCATTATGTGACTCGGTGCCTAGAAATATGGCAATAAGCTCACTCGAGCAAGGCCTAGCAAGTAATAAGTTCTTGTTGCGTGACTTGTAGATTCTGTGTAGCTCTGCGATGCTCTTGAGTTAATAAACTTTATTTTATTTACTTAAGACTTTTCTATTGCTGAAATAGTTTCGAAAAAGAGTCCAGAGCATTATTTGACATATTAAATCTTATGAAGACCCATATCTCCTAGTTGCCCTCCCACTCTAAGTCGAAGTGAACAGCCACAGCAGTCTGTGTAGATACAACTAAGTTTCAGCTCTTCCGCTCAAGCACCCATGTGCTGTGAATGTACATATAACAAATTTCTGACATGATTCATCAAAACTACTGTATGCCATGGATGAACCATTTTACAGAGCAAGTTGTTGTCCTACAACGGATCCATGAATAGTTTTGTTTTTTTCAGCAACATCAGTTTGTGTCACCTCGTCTATTCCATACTGTTGATGGTCTAAATGTAATTATTGTAAGCGCAGGTTATCCACTTACTTTGAGTCTGTGGAGAGTTTTAGGGTGGTCAGCCATATCAACCTGTGTCACCTCATCAAGTGTCATTTTTACATCATCACCTGGGTTGAGCATATTGAATTATTTGAAGGGCGATACTGTTGATGGTTGCATGAAATAAATCACGTGAAATGTCATTGTTGTAATATATCCCACATAGCAAGTTGTCCACCTACTGTGGGTCCGGGAGGAGTTTCGAGGTGTTCAGCCACATCAGTCTGTGTACCCTTGTCTATTGTCATTGTTGTAATATCTCCAACAGAGCATGTTGTCCACCTACTGTGAGTCCGGCGAGAGTTTCGAGGTGTTCAGCCACATTAGTCTGTGTACCCTGGAGGTGATCCTCAAATGCGCCATGTCATACGAGGACGACATTCAGATGAAGGGGTGAGATCAGCTTTAGTGTCGTTAACTGCTCAATTGACACGCCAGAAAAAGACTCGTTTGATTATTGTTCCTTAATTGACCATTTTCCAGTTTTGACGTTAACAGTTATCTGCCCTTGACCGTGGGCAACGTCACGCTTGGCGCAAATTTGATATAGTGCAGTAGCTTGTGTTCTGGCCGTGAAGAATAGTATGAGAAAGCGTTTTATTTGAAAGAAGGAAGACATGGAATAAAATTGATAAATAAAGGATTAATAAAATTATCTTTATTCCATGAATAAATGTGGCCATTTTAACAGCTGCTAACCCCACACGCGTCTGTAAATCTACAAACCTAGTTGCATATGCATGTAACTTCATCTACTGTATGTTTGATTTTCATGGCGTGAAGGCATCATTAGGGTTGTTAGATTATAATTCACGGTGAAATTGATAAAAAGTGTTCAGATAAATCTGTGGCATGTTATACGGTAGTTCCAAGGGTAAAATGATGGAAATGTTTGAGATCAACTTGAGTGCAACATTTGTCCCTTGCAACAATGACCTGGGGGTTATTTAACTTATGAGGGCAGCATTCAGTTAACAGGGTTAATGCTTCTCCTACCTTAAACTGAATTCTTCTTAAAGGGAGAATCTTCAATAACAAATATCGACTTGTCCGACAACTACCAAATGTGGTCTGTCGTGATTTTCAAGAAACGTCTCTTTACAGGTAATGATACAAAAACTTGGAAAATAGCTGTGTCGCATGTTTTCTCTTATAACATTATCCTAACCTTTTCTCAGGTGACAATCGCATGCCATCTGGAGCGCAGGGGCCATCTCAAATAATCTGTTTCGATTTATCTATCGAAAATATTTTCGTTCTTCAATGAAGAACATTCAAATTTTGAGCTAGACATCAATTAACACGTTTTTGAATATTCAACGAAATTGAACTCAATAACACCAAAGTTTTGTATTTTCACCTAAAATTCGACTTGAGATGCAAACTCTCTATATTCAATATTGACAGCCATGAAAGTTTGTTTCTGTCTAGTGAAAATTATATTTTTTTGTGGAAAATATTATTTTTACTGTAAAGACAGCTCTCTCAGTATGGTACACAAATTAATGTAGACATCTGACTTGCGTCTTTTGTAGCTTAAACTTTAATATTAAACTATTGAGTCCTTGTCCTCATTTACACAAATCTAAACACTGTATTGGGTTTTTGTTGTCGTAACTGGGTTCTGCATCGGCAACAGCCTACAAAGGTGGATTTGCGCCATGACCATGACCTCTTACGTAAGGTCAAACAAGATATTTACAGCTTTTCTCGCTCTTTTTTGTCTCCCACGAAATAGATGATTATTATTCCAAAAAACACATTTTAAATTTGATTACGTAACCGACATTCAGTGAGTACCCTCTTTTCAAATTCATTATTGTATTTTCATTATGGTAGATATATGATTTTGAAGCAATTGTCAACACAAAAGGTGGATTAAAGTTCCATTCAAATTAAAGAATACGTAGGCAAAAATACGTCAATTGTTATTTTTTAATTTATACAATCTCACCTATTGCTTTGGTTGAATTCTTCATTCAAAATCTGAAATAAATCTCCTTTTTCAGAGAGACCCATCCTTATATGGTTGCTGTGAACGAGCTCTCAGAGATGTGGTTTGAGAGGGGAAGGTAAGGGACAAAATACAGTCTAAAAAACCTATAATACTCGTTTCACTCCGATATTGAGTCTAGCAAGATGTAGTAGCATGTCGCGTTAGCCGACCTTTCGCCAACTTATGACCCCCAACTTTATCTGCTCGAATACAGACTATTGTGGCTTGGTAAGATTATCCCTGATTGGTCAATTCGAAAGATCGGCTGTCGCGACCCGCTACTACATCTCGCTCGACTCAATATCGGAGTGAAACGGGTATTTTTGAGGCAATGTTTACTTAGACTGCGACAAAATAATGTTTGGAATTTCTGTCATTGAGGATGTGTTCGAATTATGGCATGTTTAGATCAATTGTTATTTCCTTTCATCACGGAGCTATGGTGAGTCGAGAGACACATACTAGGTTCACATCTACGCCCTTGATCTTATAAAGTAACACGATGGTAGTTTTAACAAAAATGTGCTTTGTCTTTCAGAAATCCCCTGTTGTTTTATGATGCGGTATTTTACCTAACGGGGACCGGACGCAGGTTCAAGAAGCGATGTGATTTGGTTCATTCTGTTTCTGAAGATCTTATTGCTAAACGAAAACAAACACTGGTATGAATAAAACAACAACGTTTTCGTCTTCAAGTGAAGAATACAAATCGCCCAAATATAGAATAAATAGCAATTCAATATGGACAGTGTCTGGTCACAACAATTATTCATGTTTTAGAAACTACACGTAAGTTAAGGACAGACAGAAGAGCACATTATACGAAATATGTCCCTAGAATAGTCATGATAATTCAAGAACTTAGAATAGTCATGATAGTTCAAGAACTTAGAATAGTCATGATAGTTCAAGAATTTAGAATAGTCATGATAGTTCAATAACTTAGAATAGTCATGATAGTTCAAGCATATTAATATTCTTCCATGATTTTTTCCCTCGGAATATTCATGATAGTTCAAACATATCGTAATATCGTAAATAACTTCAGCTCAACATTTTTTCATTACGTCCTACTGTTGGTTATTCCACACACACACGGCATATCGTAATTCTTCCAGGAATCATTTCGCTAGAATAGTTATGATAGTTCAAACATATTATAATTGTTACATGTATTTCCTTGAAGTAAACAATTCACCTTTGTCTCATTGACATTATGGCATCCTTTTCCAGCGATTATGTCGTTGCATTTGGTAAACGAAACCCTTTTACTAACCCACTTTTACTGTTATAGCAGCTTTGGTATGATCATGCTGATGTTTAACAAGACGTCTCTGTTCCTTTACGATAAGGTTATTTTGCTTTATTTCATAATTAGCCATGGTAGTTCTTAAAAAAGAGAATGCGTGAGGCTAGATTTAAGTAACATGACTGAGCTGCCTCTGCTGGGAGACAATGCAGGTCACAACTCTATTGTTTCTTCTGGATAAGATTTGTGTTTCTCAAAGGAAAATGTCCTATTAATATTTTGAAAATATGGCATTAACGTGTCCTTAATCAGATACCATGGTGGTATATTGTTATTTGTCTCAGGATCAGGAGGGTCCAGCAAACAAGAAGTATTTGAAATTTTTGGACATTTTGTTGACGGCTAGAGACCAGAGCGGAGATGGGTTAACTCCCTTGGAAATCCGAAACGAGGTCGACACCTTCCTTTTCGAAGGTGAGGAACACAAGAGGATAATAGATAAACACAAAAAAATAAATGCAATTCACCAACTTAACAATAACCAGTCCCTCGTGTTATAAGTATATATATAAATTAGCTCAACAAATTTGTATTACATCTTACATCATTGACATTTGTCCAATCATAATCAAGCATCTACATGGTGTAAGATCGTTATATAAATATTACACTGCAGTATCTTACACTGGCGAGTAAAACATTTTATATTAAAGGGATAGGAGGGGACTTTCCTGTTAAAACATAAATATAATTTTTACATGATTATTTCACAATCAATTTCAAATATGTTATTGAGGTTACCATTTCAGTAGTTCGAGAAGCCAATAATACGAGCTACGAGCTTGGCATACATTACTAGGGGAGACCAGGGCAAAGCGCGCCCCCGGGGCAAAGTGACCACGCGTTATTTCTCCAAACCTATCGACATTTGGAGTAATTTGTCATTACTAACGAATGAAAGTAACCGTAATGAAGCGTTGTGATCAACGCTGGAATCATTTGTCTCAGTTGTGGACACAGAATTTCAAATATTCGAAAAAAAAGCGATTTTACTATAGGAACGGATATGTCTCAACTTCAAATATTTCATAAAAATACAAAACGGAAAATTGAACTCTCGTGTGATGTTAATAACAAATGCTACCCCTGATGGGGCAAAACGCGCCGGGGGGAGCGCTTTGCCCCGTGTGTTATAACATATATATTTTTGGTTAACATAGTGGTGTTAAAGTTATTATTTTACATTTCTTAAGCAAATAATGTAAAGCATTCTGCCTTTTTTATATAAAAATCAAATATACCATTTTACTTAAAGGGTTTTGTTTTGTTAAAGAATGACGACAAGTTACAGTTACCAAAACATATTTTTCTGTTGTTTTTTAAATCATGAATATATAATTCATTGTATATTTAACGTTCAACCCTAAACGATAAGCAATTTATGCCGTTCTGCCAAGTCCGACACAGAAAAGTTGTATGAATTCTTTAATTTGTCCATATAACCAATTCAATTCATCTCATATTCTATTTTTACTGGTTTTCATATTTAAAAAACCTACATTATTAACACTTTCTTAGTTGAAAAATATGTACATGCACCAACCATAACGATATTTGGTCGTTGAGAATGTTGAACATGTAGGTCCATGACATGTTAAGGAATATTTTGCGCATCCTTGCATAAATTGCCAACTTTTATGTTTATTTTATCCTTCACGTTGGTTCGATAGTTGCCTTGCATTATCAAGATGGTAGCTTTTGATTTGTATTGGCTGAATATTGGGTGTAATATCTATTACATTATGTTCTGTTTCTCGAATGGGGCAAAGCGCCCAGGGGATTGGGCACTTTGCCCCAAACTACAGGGCAAAGCGCGCCCCCTTAGTCAAAAAATATTTAGGGGAGACCAGGGCAAAGCGCGCCCCCTAACATATAAACGTGTTTTCTGGGCATATAAACATGTTTAGAATGCAACTTGCAGCATGTCTCTAATTCTCATCTGATAAACTATTTTATGACAAATGCTTTTTAAACTACCATGCCTGCATAAAGAGATATTAACGAAAATGTATTTCGTCAAAGGCGGTGCACTTTGCCCCGTAGTTTGGGGCAAAGTGCGCCATGCGAATTGTGATATGTCAAACACCTATAATAAGCCATTACCATACAAAAAGTTTTTTAAAAGTGCCATGCAGCTCACAGGCACCCTTATAAAACTAAACAAATAATACAAATTCTAAGCTTAGTATTCAAAGAAGGACAAAATATGTTTTTATATGTCATGTACCTTTATTTTCGAAGTTCTTATCCAAAAACTTACATGATTAATATAAACGAATTTCTAAAACCTATGGGAGTCTTGACAATTTAACTCATTTACGATCAGAAACCTGCAAATATACGAAGAAATAAAGAAATTGATTGGTTGAATGACAAATTTAACATTCTACAAACATCTAAACTCTGGCGGACTTGCCCTTACGGCCTGTCTTCTTAATTGTTTAGGGATAAATCAAAATCTATGATGAATATCTAACTAATATTAAAAAATCAAAGAAAACATATGTGTTTTCAAATGAATCAAAAACCCTATAATATATTTTTATTCTTCATTTTAATACCAATTTAAAAAAAATATAGGAAAATAATAGAATGAAAATAACAACTTTATTTTACAATATTTGCTTCTAAAATTAATTGATAACTCTGAAACTATAATGTGTTGACCATAAATATATATTTTAGATCATTCGGGGCAAAGCGCTCCCCCCGGCTCACTTTGCCCCTTTGAGGGTAGCATTCGCTTTTTACATCATAGAAAATAACTAAAGCAACGAATTGCAAATTTCCTTATTTAATGAATAGATGATATATTTTTGTGTAATAGGTGTCCTAGAGTTTAATGTTGCGTTTTATGTTTATGTGAAATATTGGAATTCGGACATATTCTTTCGTTAACGAAAAATGACGTTTTTTCAACTTTTTGCAATGGTAAGTCTCCAACTCACGCTAACGATGCAAACGTCGATCACAACGTTTCTTAACGTTTGCTTGCATTGTTTGATAATGACAAACCACGCCATCTGTCAATCGTTAAGGAGAAATAACGCTTGGTCACTTTGCCCCGACGGCGCGCTTTGCCCTGGTCTCCCCTACGTAAATATATCTTTATGTCGAAATGGTAGATTCAAAAGCATGTGCCATGTTACAGTCTTTCTGATAAGTATTAGGGATAGTGTGCAAGTTGCACTCTGTACATCTCGGGGTGCCCACTAGACGCACTTATATGTTAGGGGGCGCGCTTTGCCCTGGTCTCCCCTACAACAAAACATTGTCATAACTGAAAACTTTTCTTGAATTATTTGTGAATATTCTCCTCGTCTATCAACCAATTAGATATTTCTTTATTTTGTTAATGGATTTGCATAGCACAGAACATTTGTTTTCTTGGAATGCTAAAATTTCAAGATGGCGGACGAAAGCCGATAGATAGGTGTCTTTAAATGTGTCATACCTCCTGCGTTGAAGGTCACGACACGACGGCCAGCGCCATCTCGTGGATCCTGTACTCACTAGCTAAAGATGGCGGCCTTCAGGACAAGGTTCAGGAGGAGATTGATGCCGTCATGGACGGGAAAGATGAAGATTTCGTCTCCTGGTAATTTTTGAACTTTGAAAAGTTCTCCTAGTATTGTGTATACTATAGCGTTACATTGTTATATTGGGTATCACCTTATCTGCAATTGCACAAATTGTTTGTGGAAGAGTTGATAAGCTGTTTGGGTGGTCAGTGCCTTAGGTGTGGCCTGAGTCTGAGGGTAAGAGACTGTAATAAAAAACGAACAACATTTATTTCTATTACATTTGCAGGAAGTAGGGTCCCAAATAAATACATCTAGGTGCCATTCAATACAAGTACAGTCAAATGAAAGGAATACTTTTTGGATAAAATTCGGATAGGAAATTGTTTTAAAATCTTATTTTCGGACTACCCATTTGCTTTACAAATATTATTGATTTAACAATTCTTCTCACTGCATTGCCTCCTCTTTTTCCCTTTATCCCTCAGAAACCAGCAACAAATACGCCTAGAGCCTTATTTTTTGCTTGTCGGGGATATGGAACCAAGAAGATCTCAATTTGCTTGATTTTACAGCGTTATGAATAAAAGCACTGCTTCTTTCCTTAAAAGAATCGGTTATAAAAATCTGAGAAAGCAAGAACATCTCAGTTTGCTCAATTTCCAGGTCGGACTTGTCTGAACTAACATACCTGGGCTGCGTTATAAAGGACATGTAACCTAGAACATCTCAATTTGCTTCATTTTGCAGCGTTTTGAATAAAAGCACTGCCTCTTTCCTTAAAAGAATCGTCAATAAAAATCTGAGAAAACAAGAACATCTAAGTTTGCTCAATTTCCAGGTCAGACCTGTCTGAAATAACATATCTGGGCTGCGTTATAAAGGATATGGAAACTAGAACATCTCAATTTGCTTGATTTTGCTTTGTTATGGAATAAAAGCACTGCCTCTTTCCTTAAAAGAATCGTCAATAAACAATTTAGAAAGCAAGAACATCTCTGTTTGCTCAATTTCCAGGTCGGACCTGTCTGAACTCACATACCTGGGCTGCGTTATAAAGGATATGGAACCTAGAACATCTCAATTTGCTTGATTTTGCAGCGTTACGAATAAAAGCACTGCCTCTTTCCTTAAAAGAATATTCAATAAAAATCTGAGAAAGCAAGAACATCTAAGTTTGCTCAATTTGCAGGTCAGACTCGTCTGAACTAACATACCTGGGCTGCGTTATAAAGGATATGAAACCTAGAACATCTCAATTTGCTTGATTTTGCTTCGTTATGGAATAAAAGCACTGCTTCTTTCCTTAAAAGAACATCTCTGTTTGCTCAATTTCCAGGTCAGACCTGTCTGAACTAACATACCTGGGCTGCGTTATAAAGGATATGTAACCTAGAACATCTCAATTTGCTTGATTTTGCTTCGTTATGGAATGAAAGCACTGCTTCTTTCCTTAAAAGAACATCTCTGTTTGCTCAATTTCCAGGTCAGACCTGTCTGAACTAACATACCTGGGCTGCGTTATAAAGGAAGGTATGCGGCTCCACTGCCCAGTGCCCTTTGTACAGAGACAGGTGAGCCAGCCCACCACGATAGAGGACACCACCTTCCCTCAGGGGACCATCTTCACCGTGCATCTCATCAACCTCAACCACAACCCGGATGTGTGGGAGGAACCCTGGGAGTACAAGCCAGAGCGCTTCCTTCCGGAAAATATGAAGGACAAGGATAACTACTCTTTTGTTCCGTTCTCGGCTGGACCGAGGTGAGATATGGAAAATAGTACAAGAACATTTGGAATTCCATTCATGCATGTACACCCGGCAGCCACTGCACAGCACCAATTTAAAGGGACAGTCCTATCGGGGTGTTTATTGTGGAAACGAAATGCAAGGGATATTTTAGTTTATGCATATAATGGTATTAGAACATGACTATATCACAATCTAGTTGGAATATGTTACTCGGGGTAAGATTTCTGTTGATTATATTAGATAACTTGATAAAGAAGAGTTCAGTACCGAATTTTGTTTTTAAAAAATCCGACTGGACTGTCCCTTTCGACCACATTGAACAGAACAATGACATAATGATTCAAAGCAGTAATTAAGATTGACTGAAGACATTCAAGGTCACACAATCAATGATCAATTTTCATCAGTTTTTTGGACATGTAAAATTATTCATGAATACATTGAGAGAATGTAAAACGTCACTGATAGAAAAATTTCAAAGTTTAACGGACAAATAAAAATAATTTTAATTAATTTATATAGACACACAAGTACTCAAGGGACTGAAACTGTATTTTGGGATGTGTAGGAAACTTCAAAACAACCCTAAACAAAATCCAATATCCTACTGTAGATGTCTTCAAACCATTTTTAAAAAATGGGTTTGGTTTTCTTGAAATTCACATGTTAAATGGTTAATGGAACAAAATTCACGCCCCAAACTTGTTATACTTAAGATTTAAAAAAATTAAAAAGCAGAATATCCATAATAAGTTTGGCGTATACTGCCTACAGATTCAACCAATGAAATAAATGAGTTCTTATATTTATAATTATCATCATGAAACATACCTTTGTGGAAGAAAATTTCTTCAATTTTCCATCTTGCAGTATGAAAGTTGTTGGCATTGATCCTTTCAAATATATCCCATTATCGAAGTGAGCTGAGCACAGACGATCATTTTCAGATTGAGCTTGAAGTTTCTACTCACAATTCTAATTCTTTGCAACCATGCAGCTCGAAATGTTGTATCAGCAGGAAACCTATGGAGGGTTACAACTTTGTCGTTCACTAACTGACCTCCATAATTGCTACAAACAGAACAATAATGCCGGTTTGATGCTTTAACAGTGGGTTTAGCAATGCTTTGAGTAGCCATATTGCTCACCGGAAGTTAAGACATGCTATTTTCACAACGAAAGAGTACTCAAGGGAGGTAATAAATCAGGGGAGATAAGACCCTTATCGCAGGGGACTATATTGCATAAATTGAAGATAGAAAAACCGCTCATAGCTCTTCACAATCTGAGAATGGACCATACTAACCCGTGAATTAAGCACTAAAACCAGCTAAGAGCTCTTCACAATCTAGGAATCGTTCTCTAAATTACATAAACTGAAGATAGAAACCCGCAATGGACCACACTTACCCGTGAATTAAACACTAACACCAGCTGAGAGCCCTTCACAATCAGGGAATCGTTCTCTATATTGCATAAACTGAAGATAGATAATCGCTCACAGCCCTTCACAATCTTGGAATGGACCAAACTTACCCGTGAATTAAACACTAAGATTAGCTAAGAGCCCTTCACAAACTAGGAATCGTTCTCTATATTACATAAATTGAAGGTAGAAAACCGCTTATAGCCCTTCACAAAGCGGGAAAAGACCACAACATCTCGTCACAGGGACCCCAAGACTAGGTAAGAGACCCTCACAACCTAGAAATGTACTCCTACACTCCATAGAATGAAGATAGAAAGTCGCTGAGAGTCCATCGCAATCTGGGAATAGACCACACTGGCCCGTCGGAGGGACCCCAAGACTAGGTAAGAGACCCTCACAACCTAGAAATGTACTCCTACACTCCATAGAATGAAGATAGAAAGTCGCTGAGAGTCCATCGCAATCTGGGAATAAACCACACTGGCCCGTCGGAGGGACCCCAAGACTAGGTGAGAGCCCCTCACAACCTAGAAATGTACTCCTACACTCCATAGAATGAAGATAGAAAGTCGCTAAGAGTCCATCACAATCTGGGAATAGACCACACTGGCCCATCAGAGGGACCCCGAGACTAGGTGAGAGCCCCTCACAATCTAGGAATGGACAATATTACTCCATAGAATGAAGATAGAAAGTCGCTAAGAGTCCATCACAATCTGGGAATAGACTACACTGGCCCGTCAGAGGGACCCCAAGACTAGGTAAGAGCCCCTCACAATCTAGGAATGGACAATGCTACTCCGTTAGTTGAACCAAAATATTCCTAGATTGTGAGCATTTCCAGTTTGTGCAGGTCTCACAATCTGCAGATAGTTTAAACAATCTAGGAATATTGAAATATGCCTAGATTGTGAGCTCACAATCTGCAGATTGTGATATACCCCAGATGGTTCGTAACATTTGTACAGTGACTCTCGTTATGTGACATGGGACTCTTAAATTGCATGACTATTACACCATGCTGAGACCTGCTGAGACCAGACCAATATTCCAAAGACATTTTCATTTAACAGTATTAACAAAGTATCCAGTGTTATCACAATTCTATTTTGCCACAATTCCGACTCTGTAAGGGGGGGGTGGCTATGTTAAGTATTCTATGGTTTTATTATGAAGAAAAACAAAAGGAAAGATTGATTGAAAATTCAAACAATAAGATATAAACACATGTAAACTATTCTCGATATGCAATCATTCTGGCAGTGTCTTCCTCATTTATTCTCGGAATAAAAAGGACAATTTCATACAAACAAAATCGTCACGTTCTCTTACGAACATGTTTTTTTCATTATTATTACCATTTTACATCCGTTACTTTAGTAAGATATTGAACACTGGAATTCTCCCAGATCAATCGTAGCTTTGAGCTTGTTGGCCAATCCCTTCATGTAATTTTGCATGAATGTTTAAAGCACATTATATATTTAGAAATAATCAATTACACAATATTATCAATACATCAATAATATCTCATTACAATGTGTATAGACGTGCAATGTTAATCTTTGTTATCATATTACCATGTGTATAGCCGAAACGTAATAGCTATGCGGAGTTATAGCAACATGCAAACACCATCAAATGAGAGGCTCATGCTTTACGTCAAGGCATTCACCCGTTCTTATGTTGTTTCATATAATGTAGAAATAACACGTCAGGTGACGAGGGAATTGAAAAAGAGGCTGGCAAACAACTTAGTTCTCAGATAATACTTACGATACACAACTGTGTAAGATAATCCGGCTGTAGATGGCTCAATGGTTTGCTCCGAAGGTAAGTTTGAGGAAATAGATAGTCATTGATTATTTACATTTCAACATATTTTTATTACTTAAAAATAAATCAACACATTATTATTTCAATGGTTTGAGTTTATTTAATTTTGTTTTATTTCGATATTAAGAAAGTTGTGGGGATATTTTATTTAAAAAATGATTTTATTTTCCACAATTATCTGAAGGAGATATATACGTTTGATAAAGAGTAAATTTATAAATGGGTGATGTTATATTAAACTTTTGCTAAGAAAATATTTCTCTTGAATGTTTTCTGTTTAAATGACTTTAATTTTAATTTATTCATCATATTCTTCCAACCAGACATCTTCTGTATAAAATTGGGTATGTATCTTCACCAACATGTCAGTTTTGCAATAAAAAAAATAGAAACAATAAATCACTTGTTATGGGAATGCGAACCTATCTTTAGGTTATGGAAAGACATAGAATCATGGCTAAATTCAGTCCAGTTAAAACTAGAGTTCACAAACAAAATCATTATTTTGGGAATGAAAGGGAAAATAATAATCCTGTAAACGCAATCATTTTATTAGTCAAACAGTATATTTATAGATGTAGCATTAACAACTTCAGACCAAATTATTTGTAATATTGTCAAGCCGGTCAATGCAAGGTTTTAAACTGACGATGACAGCTCGAAAAGCCAATTGAAGCGAGAGCCCAATCAATAAAACAGTACAGAACAGCTGGTGTTTACTATAGTTACGCCATAACAGCTATTATGGTGTTATTGATTGGTGCCTTTGCTTATATGCCCTGTGTACTTAAACCTAAGAGCAAACTATATAAAAGAATATTATTTCAGATATCCTAACATAATGAAATTTAATGCACTACTTTCAAACTCAAATTGTAATATTCTACAAAATGTTGCTATGTACATTTACTATGCCTCCTTGCACAGGCAAAATATCATGAAGTAATTTATATCTGTATTAATGACATATGTGATGAGTTAGATAGTATGTTATATGACTTAAGGAAGTTTGATATAACACTCAACAGCTACATCTAACTACCAACAATTTTGATACATAATATAAAGAATTGTATAGACTCAACAAATATATTAGGGAAATATTTTTGAGCTAGAAACATTGATTATATCAATAAAGTGTACGTATAACATCACTGACGTCACTGACTGGTTTCCCGGTTCAGTTGCTATAACGCAGTGATAGATTGCACAACCAAATAATAAAACAGTACAGAATATGGTAAATTTCACGCATTTTAAGTAGTATTACATCAAATTACATCACAATAAGGGTTGTATTTAGTATAGTATATATCATCAATTTAACACCAAACATTTCAATTTCTAAAATATGAAATATAAATATTAGAAATTTTCATTAACCTATTGGCTAGGTCCCTGGCTGTGAGTAACAGACGTCTAGCTAGCGTCTGTTACTCCAAATGTGAGTTCGAACCTCACAACACCTCGGTGGGCTCTCTGATTTCGAACACTTTCGGTGAGAGACACAGTGGTGAGGGGTGAAGTGAAAGATAAGGGACCTAGCCCCCCCCCCCCCCCCCCCCCCCCCCCCCCACTAATGCCCCCTGGGAGAAAGAGAAGAAAGAGAGATAGAGTTGACCCCATGGAGGTCCGGCAAAGCATGTCGGAGAGGGGGTTTTGCAAAAATTTACAAAAAATTTCGATCAATATCAAATCATATTCAATTTTGAATATGAATTATTCTATAGGAATTATTCACATAAATTAAGAATAATACAAGTTTAGTCTTTCTTGAACATTTCTATAATATTTTTTCTCTCGAACTTTTGAGATTTAATTTGGCTTATCATTTCATAAAAGTTTGAATGTTCAGCCGTAATAAGATTAAATTCCTCATTAGAGATACAGTTATTGTCTAAAGCTTTAGAAATAAGGCTAGAAATGGTATTTATTATGCTAACAATCAATAGATAACACAACAATCATTTGGTGGATATAAATGGGCATTCATATTGATACTCGGTAGTTGTCTGGGGACCATAAACACAGGGTGCCTACCAAACGGTAACTGGACAACCCGAGCAGCAAAATACACAAGCAGTGTATCACAACACATTAACAGTTTAGCCAGTATGAGCTACACATTGACCAACCATTAACGGGACAGCAGGTAGGGGGTCACATATCCTGATACAAACCAACAAACCAAATACACAAGCAGTGTATCTCAACTCATTAACAGTTAAGCCAGTAGGAGTTACACACTGACTGACCAACCATTAACGGGACAGCAGGTAGGGATTCACATATCCATACAAACCAAGAAAGCAAGTACACAAGCAGTGTACATTAAACATTTTACTTAAATGCCAGTAGGAGTTTCACACTGACCAACATTATAGAGTGAAATAGGTAGGGGTTACTACTAAGCTAAGCAATATGAAGGAAGAAAAGCATTTGGATCCCAGACTTACCGCCAATACAGACAATAAACTGCACCAAGTATGATGCACAAAGCTGAAATAAAATACTTACCAATCTCGGACTAGCAAAGTCCTATTATGTTTGATAAATGTCAATCAAGACACTGGCTCAAGCATTACCGAATGTCATTATGACCTTATGTCACTGGCTCAAGCATTAATGAATGTCATTATGACCATATGTCACTGACTCAAGCATTACTAATTGTCATTATGACCATATGTCACTGGCTCACAAGCATTACTGAATGTCATCATGACCATTTGTCACTGGCTCACAAGCATTACTGAATGTCATTATGACCATATGTCACTGGCTAACAAGCATCACTGAATGTTATGATCATAATTCGACTTGGTTTAAGTTCAGAGGATGGTACACGATTTATTCAATGTCATAAATTTCTATATTTAAAGAGCAAAATTTAGGATCTAGGACCCAATCCTGCCTGCACAATTCTTGATCCTTCTTTAGCAGAAGCCACAGTTTTCACCAGCCCTGGCAGCATTCAACTGCATCTGCAATCACCTTGTCCATTTGACACCCAGCAGGAGGAAAGTAACACTAGCAGGTCAGCGGTGTATGCCTTGTCCAGTTCAGCATCTTTTAAGCAACAGTCCCATCTTTACGAACCTTAGAAGTATTCACCCGCATACCTGCATCTTCAATCTTATTTCCCTGATGATAGCTCTGCAGGATTAAAGTCACACTAGCAGGACAGCGGTGTATTCCGAGCCCAGTTCAGGATAATTTAAGCAACAGTCCCATCTTTACGAACCTTAGAAGTATTCAGCCGCCTACCAAGGCCTGCATCTTCAATCTCATTTCCCCGATAATAGCTCAGCAGGAGGAAAGACACTAGCAGGTCAGCGGTGCATACTATGGCCAGTTCAGGATCATTTCAGCAGCAGCACCGTTTTGACCAACACCAAAAGTATTCACTTGCATCGTCAATCCTTTACTCCGATGATAGCTCAGCAGGAAGATAGTTACACTAGAAGGTCAGCGGTATATGCCCTGCAAAAAGAAAACCAACAGCAGAAACATGTCTCATCACATACAAATGGGATGGGTGGGTGGGTGGGTGGGTGATTCATGCTCATTGTTTGAAGAGCGGCAAGAAAGAGCGCAAAAAATGCATGCCAATGCTTATATAGCATAGAATAAAGGGAAACAACTCCCACGCAAAACGTTATTGCTTGCCGCTAATAAAATAATTTATCCATTAGATTGAATGATAAATTTAATTATTATGCTAACAATCAATAGATAACACAACAATCATTTGGTGGTTATAATTGGGCACAGTTTATTCATATTGACACTCGGTAGTTGTCTGGGGACCATAAACACAGGGTGCCTACAAAACTGTAACTGGACAACCCGAGCAGCAAAATACACAAGCAGTGTATCACAACACATTAACAGTTAAGCCAGTATGAGCTACACATTGACCAACCATTAACGGGACAGCAGGTAGGGGGTCACATATCCTGATACAAATCAACAAACCAAGTACACAAGCAGTGTATCTCAACTCATTAACAGTTAAGCCAGTAGGAGTTACACACTGACTGACCAACCATTAACGGGACAGCAGGTAGGGATTCACATATCCATACAAACCAAGAAAGCAAGTACACAAGCAGTGTACATTAAACATTTTACTTAAATGCCGGTAGGAGTTTCACACTGACCAACATTATAGAGTGAAATAGGTAGGGGTTCACATAGCCTGTTACTACTCAGCTAAACAATATGAAGGAAGAAAAGCATTTGGACCCCAGACTTACCGCCACAACTTTTTGTCTATACAATAAGACCCCACCAAATGCATCAGGAGAATACAAGAACTTATTACTTACAACAATGGCAACTGCTGCATGATGCAAATCCCGAGTGATTAAGTGAAAAGCAATCAATTGTCGAAGCGTCCACTTTTCTTCATCTTCTCTTGATTGAATCCTGTCTGTTAAGTTTTTCCATTCAAAAGTTTAAGTTGATACCCAGGTTACCCAAGTTATTACCCAGGAAGTTGACATAGGTATCTGTTGACCAGAATCATTCTTAAAAGCACATCTTGAACCGGTAGATATTCATATAAATGATTTGAGTAAATGGAGTAAATTTATCATTTACTTTCATCCACAGTTTTAAGTACTCCACACTTGCAACGCCTGACTATCCTGTGTTCCATCTCGAATTCTTTCATGGAAAGTATCTAAATCTTTAGACTTCACTGCTCACACTAGCTCGATTTTCCATCAGTAGGTAAAACAGATCAAGATTAGGAAATAAACCAGGTTAAAGTAAAATGATAATCGCTGTAAAATTTTTTACATTGACAGTTCATTAAAACTGTAAGACTTTGTACAGTGTTCTGTCCATACCGGTTGAAACATATCTGTAGTACGACATCAAAGTCTTTGAAATCCAAAGGGTCAACAGTTATACAGGATGGGTTAATAGTGTCAAGTCACAAATAATGCACAATATATCCGATTCTATGACAGGCCATGGGTTGACCTTCAACAAGTTGTAAACGGTTGTTTCACATCAGTCTATGCAATCAAAAACAACTTCTCAAGTCCTAACGAAGTTTCAACATCCAAACGTCAGTCTCTGTTAGTCCAAGGGTTAACACTTAACAATATATGAAGCGTCTTTGGCAGCGCTAGGGTTTTGTTTCACATTAAAGACCCTGGCAGTCCATGTGTTAAAATTTATCACGTCTTAACAGTTGTTTCACATTTAGTGTATGGCAGCTCAAGGGTTAAAGCGTATCAAGTTGTATACAAAACATGTTGATGAGGTCACAGCCCCAGAGTCAAAACTTGTATGACAATTATACATTGCATGACATCTTAGTCCTTGGCAGTCAACCTTGATGAAGTAATTAAAAGTTGTTTTAAATCTGAGACTTGAGCAGTTCAAGAATTAATACTTATCATGAGGCATGACATAATCAGTTGCATCACATCACAGTCCATGGCAGTCCAAGGGTTAATATCTTACAAGGCATCCACAAGTTGCACGAGAGTCTGTTAAGGCAATCCAAATGATATAAATCATCAATTAAATATTAAGTTACACAACCTCACAGTCCATGGCATTTCAGCAGTTAATCATCAACGAGTTCCTATCAAAGCAGAAATTATTTGTATGACATCTGAGGCTGCATCAGACAAAATTGTAAAACTTGTAGCCTTTAGCAAGTTGGTTTTTATCCTAGTAAATGTCAGACAGTTTAAATGCTCTTTTTCATTATTTTCAAGTTGCATAACATACATGAATGACTGTTAGTCAAAGGGTTGAAACATTATCAATGCATAAATTCATATTAGCAGTCAAAAAACTTTGGAGTATTAGAACATCAATAGTCAACACAACTGCAGTCCAAGGGTCCAACACACTCAATCGGGACAGAAAGTAAATTGGCTTACTTCTTTGCTTTTAGTCAGAAGCAATAAAACTTGACAACACATTTGAGTCCATGTCAAAGGGTTAATTCAAATCATGATATGAACAGTCTGACACATTGCCTATATCCTAGCACAGATATGTCAAAGGTGAATCAGGACAGGAACCAATTGTATCACATTTGACTGGGTTAAAGTCAAAAGGGGTCGGGTCAAAAAGGTCAATCACATCTGACTGAATGTCAAAAGGATTGAAACTTTATCAATAAAATTGAAGTCCTAAGATACCATTTAGTATCAAAATGCTTCTTATCAGATATTACTTTATTGTAGAGAAACATTGTCAAACATATCAGTACATTAAATTCTTTATTAACCCATTTTGAAGGTAAAACATTGTGTCAAATCTTGAAAATGACAAGGAAGGGGTTTTAGTTGTCCAGCGCTTGACAATTTTGCACATTTTGCAGTCAATGGCAGAAAATTAAACTAGTAGAAGATAATTCATTGATTCGCGCACATGACAAAATAGGAGTAAATTACAGTTGAATTTCTCAGCCATAATAAAATGTTGTTGCTCATGTTGGCTATTACAAACCATGGGTTAACACTTTGGTTGAATTCAGACATGTAATCTTACTGATTACTCCAATTATAAACACTTGAATTTCAGCGCTTCAACGAAATAACAGTCAAGTCATGAAGCTAAACGTTCACTCCCGGGAAGCCGGTCAGTACGAAGCTCCAGAAGGGACATGGTAAAAAAATATTTTTATTACGTACGTACGTGTTGTTTTCGCGTACGTACGTGAAAAATTATTGCGTACGTACGTGTTATTATTGCGTACGTACGTGGTAAATAATTACATACGTACGTAATAACTAAATGTGAATACAATTTGCCTAAGTACATACTGATAAAAGAATCGTCTTAATAAAGACGTTATAAGTTAAGAGACACATTATTTCTTAATTGTGGTCCTTTCTAAAGGAAGGTATCGGTAGCCGATAGAGAAAATGTTATATTTTGTATAGCAAGAAATGTTGACAAAAGTTTGCCATTTGCTTAATATCGTTGTTGTCCACCATAGAAAATCTATTTCAAATTGGTAAATAACTTAATTGGATACGACTAAATCTATCTATACCACCTTCTTAAAGTAACTGGTCTGGTGCATTTTTATACCTTTACAATACAATGTACATTTATGCGATGATGATGAATGAACGTCATAAGAAATGGGTTGTTCCATGTGACTATCATATGATTTAAACATATTTATTCATGAAATAATAAATAAAAGGATTGACCAACAGGCATCAAAGGGCTTATTCTAAGACCGTTCATACAATCAAATGTGTTAAGATTACAAAAAAAAATAAAAAAATGAATATATGTAATGATTTTTAAAAAGATTATTGATGGAAAATGGTGTGATTATTGCTTCTTAGAAATCTTGATGTGATAACATTACTTATTACATTATTTATTCATTGCCTTTGAGTCACGTATGGCGAGGTGACAAAAACACGCAAGATATTGATCGTGGTGAAATAATGATTCAATAAAATCAAACGTGTATCGTATATATGATATAGAATTTACTACACTCATAAAAAAAAGTGATTACCTCGCTATGCGGAAAATAGGGGGTTTGGATTAACTGACATTCGACAAAAATTGGCAGGTCGTGTTCATATTTGGTGAGGTGAGGTGATGTGGGGTTTAACGCTGCTTTCAAGATTATTTCACTCATATCGCGGCTGCCTGTATTATTGCAAGGAGAAAGCCCACTGGACTTCAACAAGGAAGGGCTTGCTTTCGGAAAACGCCAGTACGTATACGTATCCATTGTCGATATAGAATATATCACCATCCTATAGGTGAGGGAGGATCAAGAGGAAAGACAAGACAAAATATTTATTTATGTAATAAATCTTAGCTCTCAGTGGGGAGAGGGAGATGCACTCATGAGGCATTACTGTAGTTTTGGATCAACCCCACCCGTTGTGAATGTTTTTTATCTAACAATACTCATAAGCCACTGTATGGAATGGGCTACAGCAAATCTGTTACGTTTTTGGAACAAGCAACTAGGTAGCACACGTTCCTCCAAAAAAAAGACAAATCAGACTTATATACTTTCAATCTTAGTTTTCAATATCTAGGGACTAAATTTTAAAGATATATCTGATATATGAATATATTATTTTGTCTTTTATAATTTTCAAATATTCAAAAATCATTTTTTTATCACGTACTGACCACACATAAACCAGCAACGAAAATAACAATCTTCATGATTATACATCTATGTATACAGGTTGTTAGTAAATTATTAGACCAGTCTTTTAACCATAAGCAATCGTTTATCGTATACAAACCGTGTTTAGCCCAAAGAAATATGAAATATCTGCTTACCTTAATTGTCTTTTGCAACCGTGGACGTTTAGAATAAACACTTGTTCTACTCTTATATGTTATCATCCTACATTAGGAATTCAAATTGTCTAAACACGTATACGGATAAACTATGGTATATTGAATATGTACCAAAGTAGGACATGTATAAATGTCGAAAGTTATGTTTTCTGAGCCTAAATTTTGGCTTTGCGAATTTTGTATAGATAGTAACGGCACAAGCGAAAGTGACTAAACAATAAACGGACCAAGTACCATTTGCTCACAAGTGGCAAACCCTACATTTTCAATTTATTGTACTGTATTTATTTATGTAAAATAATAACAAACATAAAGTTGTTTATGACTTTATTGTTCATGTTGAATAGAAACGCAGACACCTCAAATTTTCGATAGAGATTGGCAATTATGATAGTCTTAGCATTAGTTCTTTTCGTAAAGGAGAATACAGATCCATTACAATTACTATTTAGAAATGGTTTTCGTTTTGTGTGTTTGAACCCCTCAATTGTAAATCCACAAGACTTTTGTAATGTGTTTAAACAACGTTTGAACGATGAGTTTTTGCAAAAATGGAATTGTGATATTAATAACATTTCTAAAGTCGAGGTATGTTCTAATATTAAGCAAAGTTTTTCATATGAACCATATCTAAACAGTGTTCCTCAAAGTCTATCATTTTACATCACTCGTTTAAGGATTTCATGTCACAAGTTGAAAATAGAAGTTAAATTATTATGTTAATAGAGTAAAATATATTGATAAAATCTAATGGGACTGCTCATTAAAATATAAGTTATTTCAGTTGAAAGTTGAAAGTTGAATCTCAGAATAAAACCACTCAGTTGTACTTAGCTAAGTTCATCTAACTAAGTTTCTCTCATCTGTCACGGCCTCCGTTTGCTAACCGCTCTCGTCTCGCTAACACTTGTCCGTAACCAACTCGGCCCTCTTCATTTAATACACATCTCGGAAAGGCCATAGTCCGACCATTACAATAATGATTAAAGCTGATTGTTTGAAGAGCGGCAAGAAAGAGCGCAAAAAATGCCTGCCGATGCCTATATGGCATAGCATAAAGGGAAACAACTCCCAAGAAAAACGTTATTGCTTGCCGCTTATAAAATAATTTAGCCATTAGATTGTGTGATAAATTTAAATATATACGTATTTCGTTTATCAACAAGGAAGCAGGTGCAATTGAATTGGATTGGTTCCAAGACGTATTAAAATAATAGATCGAAAAGTGTAAAAGTCATCAATTTAGACAACGATATAGGAAAAGAGGGACGAATTTTGTTCTGTGTACTGTAATACAACACACTAGATTTATCGATTACCCTAACATTCGTTGCCATGCATCCTGTACAAACGATGTATATGCAAACACCATACATGTCACGGGGAAGGCCAGTAAGTATCATATTTCCTCTAATAATATCCTCTTATTTTTTCAGCACCCCTTTACCCCCCGGCGTTTATGAGAGGCCCGGCGCTTATTGGAGGTCCGGCGCTTGTTTCTTTCATACAAAATTGAAGTTTGTGTAAAACAGTATTTTACAATGAATATCCGTAAATATATGACTAAGGGACATTTATTCAATGGTTTGGAACCGGCGCTTATTAGAGACCCGGCGGTTATAAGACGCCCGGCGCTTATATTCTCAACTACCTATGACACCCGGCGCTTATTAGAGGAAATACGGTATATAAACTCTCTCAAAAAAGAAACGCAACCCCTGATATTATGCAGTGTTTATATCAGTCTTTAACCTGTCACTATACATAGATTATCAAAGATAACACAATGAAATTTTACATGGTGAAACACATGTATGTGTAGTGTAAGGTCTCAATCTCATAGGTCTCTATTATACATATGACGGAAACTAGGGGCCGCTTTCTTCAGTATCTATTTTGAGGACCACAAACTGTTATCATAGCATTGCACCTCCTCGGAACAGAACGGATCAAACGAGGAATCCTTCCTGTGGTATTGCTCTCCACTCATCCTGTAGTGCTGTGGAAAGTACATCTTACGTCTGTGGTGGTGTTGTATGTGCTTAGATACGACAATAAAGATAGTCCCAAAGATGTTCGATGTTGTGAATGTCGGGTGACCTGGAGGGCCATGGCAAGGTGTTGACATTAGAATTCCATAGAAAATCCACTGTTGCACGAGCTGTGTGAAGGTGGGCATTGTCCTGTTGATACAGCTCCATCTGTTGGTTGATTATCGAAAGGAGGTGTGGCTGTAAAACGTCATTGATGTAGCATTGGGCTGTCAAATTGCCGGGAATGATGACGAGGTGTGATCGTCTGATGTAATACATGGCTCCCAACACCATGA
This sequence comes from Steromphala cineraria, assembly GCA_916613615.1. Taxonomy (NCBI): domain Eukaryota; kingdom Metazoa; phylum Mollusca; class Gastropoda; order Trochida; family Trochidae; genus Steromphala; species Steromphala cineraria. The sequence continues at coordinate 35,341,023 of OU744732.1, forward strand.
CGCTCCCTCCTCCAAATCTGTCGACCTGTCGAACGCAGTTCGGTGCAAAACGTTCAATATATTCCTCGTCTGTATACACGTTGCTTGCCATCACGTCTGTGAAGTAGGACACTGAAACTGTCACCGAACAAGACACGTCTCTAGTTCTTTAGGGTCCATATCCTCACGTTAGTGCACCATCTGAGACGTTGACGTCGATGTTGGCGTCTCAGAACAGGTCCGAAAAATGGTCGTCGTGCATGAAGATTAGCCTCACGTAAACTGTTGCTGATGGTTTGGGCCGACAATCTCCTCAAACCAGGCACTTGTGTTGCAATGACGGTTGGTGTGGCTTGCCAATTACGTAGGTGGATGAACCGGATGAAACAATGAGGCGATGTGGTGATCTTTGGTCTCCTACTCCGAAGACGGTCTTCGGTTGCATGAAACTATCTACAGCGATTCCAAAGTCGGGAATTCGTTGTTTTATGGACATTAAGATGGCGGGCAACTGTTACAAAACTTTGCTTGGCCTGATTATGACCAATGGAAAATTTTTGATCTGCTCCATTCAGTCGGGCATTTTCGACCTTGATTTTCAAAGTAAACGAATTGAATATAATGCAAAACAATGCGTCGTTTTATTGACCTCGGCTTAAACTTTAATTTCCTTGATTTGCATGTGCAGTTCACTTTTAGTATTATGCATATGACTATTTCGCACATTCTCGAACAAAATCGGATAAAATGTCGACGTGCGTTAATAAGGCTGCGTTTGGAAGCTATTACTAATTATACGAGAACATATCAAGAATACATGACAAAAAATCCGATTTACATTCACCGTTTTTGTTCAGCGGATGTTGTCAGATATTAAGAGAAGGGTTGCGTTTCTTTTTTGACAGAGTTTACATGTACTTCTACACATTGAGGCTGCAAACCGTGTCCTATTTCTAGTATGGACATTTTTCAGGTAAGATAGTACCCCATAAATCTTGAAAGACAATCCGGGCGAAGAAAAGTAGCGTGAGACATGGCTTAATGGATTGCTCCAAAGGTAAGATTGAGCAAATAGATTGACATTGATAAATGAAATATCAATATCTTTCAAAACTAACTTTAAGTAAATTAATTCTTTATTATTCTGATGGTATACGTTTCTTAATTTTGTTATATTTTGATATCCAGAAAGATGTTGGGATTGTATTGTTAAAAAATTATAGATTTTTTCATGATTTTATTTTTTTCAATTATTGAAGGCCAGAGTAAACTTATTATCCCCCGCCACGAAGTGGAAGGGAGGTATAGGTTTGAGCTCCGTCCGTCCGAGTTAAAGGAGCCAATTTTTCTCAGAAACCGTTTAAGATAGGATCATCAAATTTTGTGTGTGCCTTCAGGGTATCAATACCTTGATGGAGTTCGAAAATCAGAACCGCGCAAATATATTTTCCGGAGTTATTGTCCTTGTTACGTTTTTGGGACTCTGTTGGAGGTGTCTTCAAAGGAGTCAATTTTTCTCAGAAACTGTTACAGACAGGATCATCAATCAGGTATCAATACCTTGATGGAGTTCGAAAATGAGGTAAAGGAAATTAACTTATTACAGAGTAACAGCCCATTAAGGAAAATATTGGGTACTTTAATGAAAACTTATTTGGCGGAGGATGTTGACGACCATGTCTTCTTGTTGATGAGTGGTGTGAAAATATTTTGGTTAAAGGTTTTCTGTTTAATGACTATTATCCTCAATTAAACTTATCATATTAATAATAATGAAAAAGAACATCAGGCAATATTTATTAGTATTATCATATATAACATTTAAAAGTATCAGTTTTAATTTCAGTAGAATAGTATAAAAAGTAGTAGAAGAAGTAAAAGTGTTTGAAGTAGAAGATGAAGTAATAGTTATTAACACATGTAGTACAATCAGTTTATGAGTATAACTTGTATCACAAAGGGTTGTGTATGAGATTGAAAGTAAGTTTTAAGTTACGGAATCTTAATATAAATTCTTTATCTCATTATCCATGACCACAATGGTACTCATCATTCTGAAAAATTTCTTCACCATATAAAATTTTCAAAACAATTTCAGAAATAGACACAAAACGAATAGTTCTTCCCTATCCATGAAACATGAGAAAATCTGTTACTATATTCTAACTCTCTTTATAATTTGGCACAAAGTATCAACTCATATATTGCGCCACAGAAATTTGAGAATAATGAAATATAATGTTAAAACAATCAATAATCAATTACTCTTTCGAAGTAGATGAAATATATCCTAAAATAGGCTAAAGGAGAGTCAGAAACAATACGTGATAACACCAAGGGCAGATAAATTGATGGAGGACAGCAATCCAGACTGTTGTTGTTGTTGTTGCTTCCGTAATTGACAAATGCAAACCATTGCTTAATAGCATTGAACAGAAATTATATCTATTATTTCACATGTACTACTTTTGTGTATATATAAAAGTGTATGTAAATTAGTAAATTCGTGCATGGGAAAAGGGCCTTAGATTTAATTCACTAAAATAAAAGGTATTTTAAAATCTAGCCTATATGTTATAATTGTCCCATCCTATTGTTGTAACATTATCGATATCCCTTTATGAAAGTTTTCCAAACGACAGTTGTCAAAAAAATGAAAAAGTACTGTTTAGTTTCCTTGTAAGAGAATCTCTGCGTTTTGAACAATTTGAACAAAGCATACTCACTTCCTCTGTTCAACCGAAATAAGAAATCTAATAAATGTAATACCTTGTCTTAAATTGATCGTTTTCCCCTATCGTACATTTACATGCAAATCAGGTCAGAATTATCTACAGGAGTATGTGTAAAGCCGAAATGTAATAGCTTGATAGTTGAAGATACATAATCAGAGTTCTAGCAATTGAATCCAAACATTTGGAAACCTTTTTTGAAATTTTTGTGAGGTGAGGTGATCTGGCAGTAAACGTCGCTTCCAAGAGTATTTCACTTATGTCGCGGCTGCTAGTATAAATGCAGGGAGAAAAGCCCGCAACACCATTGTGGTTATGCATTACAGTGAATTCTGCGAGCATCGACTAGAACTAGCGAACCATGGGAATCTTGACTGCGTGTAGAACAGTTCTCTACTGCAGAAACAGTTGCTGAGCCCCTGGATTCGAACCACGGACTTCTTAATCCGAAGCCGAACGCCCTATCCCGCCCCCGAAAGTATTGTGACCCTCACAACGAAACTAGCATTTTTAGCTTTTCCTTAGTTCAACAAGTGGTACTGAGTCAAAACAAACTAACAAGATGTTTTATTGTTATCTATGAGTTTCAAAATTGGAAACAGTATATCCTTTTGTTTCAGAACAATGTAATGCCTGTAAACAAGTTGTGAAAACCTACAGAAATTCATACAACGAACCAAATGCCTTTATCGAACATTGGAATCCTTCCTTGTTCGAGAAGGTGAACCAAGGGAAGACTAAGGCGGAAAAGAAACGTGTTCTTGAAAAACTGTCAGCAATTGCATGCGCTCTTCGTAACACAAACGGTGGGTCGATTCTTGTGCATCTTTGTGGGCTGAAGAAGGAAAACCGATACCTTGGATACCTCGATGAGTTCTTGACTGATGCCTTCACCTACCTTATAGAAGACGGGAAACTTTACGCAAACACCTATAAGCGGTTTTGGCTTGACACACTGAAAAAATTCGAGGAAGAGGGATTTGTATGTATCAATGTCGACAAAAGCAGCGGAATTTCGATTGTAGATTTTCGCTCCAAGATTAGGAACGACTTTGAAGTTACAAGGCCTTCACCATTGAACATTCTGACTTATCTAAAGTCTTTAGCTGTGTCAGAGAAAGACATAACACCACCTGAAGACGAACGTTCAACAGACAATACATCAGAGAAGACATCGGAAACAGGAGACAAGGGACCTGGAGAAGCAAGTACAGAAGAGGATAGCAGGGAGACGACAGAAAATAGCCTGTCGGAACTTCAAGAAAGCAGGAATGTTGAACTAAAATCTGTTTCTCATTGTAAACAGATAGCCAGACATACAAACGTTTCGGATTTTGTAGAATTTCTATGGAACGATCTTAAACTAAAACACAACATAGTTTCCATGTCCAAGATAGAAGGTGGTGGATCATATTACGTTGGAATCGCAGAGAAAAGTTCCGATGGTAAACGTTGGAACAAAAAACCTGAACTTGAAGGCTTTGTTATTTGTACTGACAAGAGGGAATACATTGCAGAAATACAGCGGAAACTAAGATCAGAGATACTAGTTCTGAATCAAGACCTTACTTTCGCTGATGCACCAGAAGATCTAATAGCAGTCAGATTTCATCCATACAATTCAAAGTTCATTCTTGAAATTTCTATCAGGAAATTTGACGGTTTGGTGTTCTGTGACAAAGAAGGACCACTTGCCTACGTCATCCAAAACGGCGACATTGAGCGATTGTCGAAAGAAGAAGTTTTGCGGAGAGCATTGGGAGCATACAAGTTAAAGGAGCAATATTAAGCTTGAAGGTAACAATTTTGATAACTAATATTCATTTTCAAAGCACAGGCACAGTTGCAAAATGATTCATGTTATTTTGCTCTTTATCCTATGACGAATTCATGGTTCAAGTAGATCTTTGCCCTAGATTCATGTCCATGACAAATATGAGTGAGCTAATCGCAACAGAATATCAGTATCCACTCTTCTTGCTTTGAATAGACAAATATATAGGCACTCATGTCACTATAATAATGGTATGAAACACTCATAATGCATCTTTTTCAGTTTAGCATCAATTTGAATAATATTCGGTTTTTGCTAAAATCATTTAAAAAAAGAAATTATGTTTGTAAAAATTGCTTCATTGCTTTTTTTAAATCAATGACTGTCGACTCATCATGAAACCTTTTGCACTTCAAATAAATCATTAGATGACAAAATGAGTCCTCGACACAGATCTTTTACCAAAACAACATTTGGGTGACAACCACAAACAAGTATATGTCATTAATGTAAATAACCACAAACAACTTACGTCATTGCAGTAATCTTAAAAGCTTGTTTACGTTAAGCTACTCTAAAGTCGATGGTTTGGCTTTCTTTAAAATAAACACTTGGTATGTTTTAGCGATGGCCAGCAGTGATTCAGATGACAGCATCAGTCCTCTTGCTGAAAAGGTTTCATGTATTCTGAGCTGTTCTTCATCAAGTTCCGAGGAATCAGGTATGAATAATAGTATAGGGAATCTGTCGAATAATAGAGAAAAGATAATAATGATAATCCCTGTTAGGTACTGTAAGTTGAGCTGATAGTTCCCTGTACTGATTCAACTTGAGCTTATGCCAGATTCTGTGTATGCCGGTCACTTCCGGGCTAATATGTGGTTTGAATGAATCAAGCATAATCTTTAAAAGTTATTCTGTCTTCTCTTACTTTCTCTATATTTTTCATCATCTATATGTAACTTTGCTGATCTGTCGACTCTTCTGGGTGGAGCTAATGACTGCAAAACTGCCCAAGCGGCGCTAAACAATAGTAAGGATTTTGGGTGGGCAAGTCTTAAATAGCTGAAATTTGGCTGACAACACATTAAACCCTATTCATTTATTCAGTTAAGTTGTTTATTAATTTCAGCCGATGACATATCAGAAGGGATGCATGTCAGCCATGGAGACGCAATGTCACAACTAGAATCGGAACACCCTGAAGTGTTGGATCGTGTGAAGACTCTCTACACTGAAGGGAAGGACAAGGTATGTATCTCAACTTCACTGATGAAGGATTTGGGTATCAAACATCGATCTTCAGCTCCGGTTTTATGTGACATATGCATTGTGTCCCGGAGAAGGCCAGTTACATTGCTGTCGTTTGTCAAGGACACTGAAATTCTGGATAAACACCTCAAATACAACACTAAAATTGCAAGGTTCATGGTTTCTGAAGTTCGGGAACATTTGTTCGGTAGCTTCAGCCTTGTGTCTGGTGTAATAAACCTGAAGTCATGCAAGAGTAAGGAACTTTTTACTGAAGAAATCCAGAGTTTGGATGAAGATGCGAAACTATGCTCAGTGCCAGGCTGGTTGCATATGAACGATGGTAGATATGAACGTTTGGTGAATTTCATTGACAAACTTAGGTCAAAAGTCTTTGATGAAGGACAAACAATGGATCCGATATCACCTTCATTTAGTTTGACACTTCAAACTATAGAACGTAAGACAGGTGTGGATAGGTTGGCCAAGGCTTCAACTTTTGAAACCGAAAGCAAAAGTGTACAAAAAGCAAGAAGAAATGCTCCTCGGAAAAGAGAGATGATAATTCCCTCAAAAACAAGGTCCGAAACTGCAAAAGTAAGAAGGACAAGTGCTCTTTCATCCAAATTCTTTGATGATCATTATTCAACAGATCAAGATGTAATTAATACTCGCGGGCAGGACATGGAACAAAAAGGAAGGAATATAAGTTCTGAGCTGTCAAAAGAAAATGTATTTATAAAAAAGAAAACAACATCGTTTATGCAACTGAGAAACAGATATCCTGTCAAAGCAAGTTGGACCTGAATTGACATTTGCACGACGGAAGAGTGATCTGCTCACGAAACCAGGATAATGATATGCCAAACCATGTTCAGTATCTGATTTGTTGCATATGAACAATTGTTGATGTGATGAGTTAGTGCAGCTCATTGATGATGAGACATTGATGATGAAGGACAAATGGTCCGACATCGTTCATGTAGTTAAGGGACATTTCAAAATATAGAACTTCAAACTATAACGGAAAAAAAGAGACCCAGAAGCGTTTGTCATAAAAGAAACCAGAAATTATAAACTATTATTTATCCTTGATATATATATGAATTTGACACTCCTAGAATTTTAGGTTTATTTGATATTCTTGAGATGTGAATTTAACACTACTAAATATTTAGTGTTATGTGATTATCCTTGATAGATGAATTTTTAACTCCTAAGTAATTTGTTTTATTACCTACGAGGGCAGTCATATCGAGGTTCATATTTTTCATATGTTGCCCTAGGGCAAAATATCACTTTTGCATTGTGACGTCACGTAATAAACAATGCTTTTACGTCACGCTTCACCTATGACGTCACAATCTCTACGGGCCGGCGGCGGCTAGTATGCCTATGCTGAGAAGTAATTTTTTAGTATTTTCTTTAATTTTGGGACTACGATAATAAACAGAATATTATATTCGTGCCCATGACATACTATGTTTACGACACTCGTGCCTAGATATCAGTATATCCCTCGCTCTCGATCGGGAAATACTAATATTTAGCCACTCGTGTCGTAAACATAGTATGTCATGGACACTCATATAATATCCTCTATTTATCACATACCTGCTTTTAATCATATACTGCAGAGATTTAAATTTACGTTAGACCAGATAACCTGTATCAACCCGTCTTCAAGGGCCAGAAACATGTATTAGCCCGCTCGTCAAAGACAGATAACCTGTATTAACCAATCATCAAGTGCTAAAAGATGTATTAACCCGTCACCAAGGGCAAATAAACTGTATTAACCCGTCGTCAAGGGCAAATAACCAGTCGTCGTTTACTAATAACCTTTATTACCTACGAGGGCAGTCATACTGAGGTTCATATTTTTCATATGTTGCCCTAGGGCAAACTATCACTTTTTCATTATGACGTCACGATGTTTACAAAGCTTTGACGTCACGGTTCACCTAGTCTCTAGGGTTACGTTATGATTCAGAATGCTTTGAATTAAATTAAAGTTCCCTACACTTATCTTGTAAATACAACTGTCAACATTTACTATATTTGGTTTGTTTGGTAAGTGTATATGATAAAAATAGTATGTTATGTGTATTTTCATATCGCATTCTGTATCTTGACCAATATCAGCCCTCGAGGTAAAGCTCTCAAGCTGATATTGGGGTCTTAGGCTGCTACACAATGTGATATGAATATACCCATATAATTATATTTTTATTGTATATCCTAGATATAAGAATGTTCACTCCTATATATATCGTTTTATTTGTATATCTTTAATATTTTATTATGTGCACACTATTTATTTTGTTTTATTTGTATGTCTTTGATATTTGAATGTTTAACTCCTTTATATTCAGCTATATTTGTATATCCTAGATATATGAATTTTCACTCCGCAATAGTCGTTTTATTATATCCCTATGTAAATTTCGAAAAGTAATACAAGTGTGCAATACGGAAAACATCTTCAAATCGGCATATTCCGTATTGCACAACTGCTGGTTATCCCGCGCCCCGCGTTTAGCGCGAACCGGGGGATATAGTATTGGGCAGCGTCCGTCCGTCCGTACATACGTCCCGCACGAATGAAATTGAATAACTTAAAAACTATTGACCGAATTCTTTTCATTTATTGTATATAGCTTCATCACCACGAGAGTAAGGTCCCTATAGAGGTTTATGACCTTGACTTTCCTTCAAGGTCATTACGAGACTTTGAAATTTTACCCTTGTCAGCGGGATATCTCAAGAACCATTCACTGGATGCTCTTCATAACTTGCACAATGCATGTTATGAAGAAGGCGCCGGGCCCCGTCAATTTTGGTGACCTTCAGATTATTTTCAAGGTCACAGCGAGACTTTGAAAATTTCAGCATTGAAACCGGCATTTTAGGCTTGTCAGCAGGATATCTCAAGGACCATTAAGTGGATTCTCTTCATAATTTACACAAAGCATCTTATTGGGAAGGCGCCAAGCCCAGTCGCTTTTGGTTACCTTCACATTATTGTCAAGGTCACAGCGAAGCTTTGAAAATTTCAGCATAGAAACCTGCATTTTAGGCTTGTCAGCGGGATAGCTCAGTAGCCATTTACTGCATTCTCTTCAAAATTTATGCAAAGAATCTTATAGTGAAGACGCAGGACCGATGGAAGTTTGATGGACTTCACATTATCTTCAAGGTCACAGCAGAACTTTTGATTTATCATCAATTTACCTGCATGTTAAGCTTGTTAGTGTGATATCTCAAGAGTCATTCACTGGAGTTTTTTTATTAATCTATTTTAGGAAGACACCGGGCCAATTTGTTTTTGGTGACTTTCACATTATTTTCAAGTCACAGTGAAGCCAACTGTATTTAACGCTTATTATAAGGCTGATCTGTTAGGAACTGTTCACTATATTCTCTTTTTTTTCGCACAAGGCTTCTTATTTGGAAGACCTAGGGACCAGTCAATTTGTTGTGGTCTAAATGACATCTAGTAGCATGACAAGTGTAGACAAGTGTTTCTATGTATACAGTATGCATTTTGTTATCATCAATTTGCGGCGGGGGATCTTGTCACCTTTGTGACAAATATTTGCTCTACTTTTCTCAAGCTCCGGCAATTCTTTGAAGTTTCCGTATGTAACAATCAATTTTGGTGACCTTCACATCATTTTCAAGGTCACAGCGAGACTTTGAAAATTTCAGCATTGAAACCTGCATTTTAGGCTTGTCAGCAGGATATCTGGCATTTGGTGACAGATCTTGTGACGGAAGTGACATTTGGACTGGTTTCTTTTTTGGAAACTACAAGACTTTCAAAGTGTCTTGGAATTGTGTTTTACATGTTATTTTATTACTTTAGATGTTGAACTTCTTATAGGATAGTTTGCCTCAAAGATTAAGTTTTTGTTACTGTTAAGACAGATTTGTAACGGTAGTGACACTTTTGTAGTTTTGTGATTATTATCAACTTTAATCATTAATAAAAAAAATAAAATTGATATAATAGTTGTTTTATATTTTCTATCTCATTTCTTTAACCACACAGAACATAGTACTTTCTTTCATATGACACAACGTGCTTCGCAAGTTATACAAGTTTAACTTACAAGTTTTAAACACGTCATAATTGTGTGGACAAACATTAGTTTAATTTATTTGAATAAACAAATTTATTAAATGAATGTATGCATGTAGTTTTTCGTTTAAATAAACTCATACATTCAAACTTTGGAATTCAAGCGATATGCTCCATTCTGATGGGATAAAACAAAATTATGTAACCGGTATACATTTCCATGTATCCTAAAGTGGAGGTTCAATAACTCATGTAAAATATTTTTAATATAGCATTTCAGTCACTAAAAACTGACTCTCTGAAGTGGTTCTTCGGGTCAATTACCCCAAAAAGCTTCCGGTTTAAGGAGTGAATAGATTAACTCAATAGAACATGGAAATTATCTCGGAACAAAGAAGTTGATAAATGGCTTTGAAGGGTCAGTAGCACGTTCTTAGGGGGAATGAATATATAGTGATGTCACGAAAATGAAAAATAATGGTTCCAATTGAAAGACGATTTATTTTACATAAATGGAGCAGTAATAATTCAAATATATAATGTTAAGTTTAGCAATGCGATTCCTTTTCCTTACACAAAATGAATTAATGGTGTTCACACAAAATGGCAGTGAATGGATTTTCTTCTGACTATGGATGATTGGTTTGTTTAATGAGATTTTTGACAGTGAAAATACATTTAGGATAAAATTTAGGACAATTATCAGTAAAAAAATTGACATATGAATATATCAAAAAAAATGCTACTGCCCCTTTAATTTTTCAATATTATTTAAATACATATTAAAACTATAAAACTCACGGAAAATGATATAAAACGCTTTTTGTGTGTTTTTCTTTACATGGTACATGACTGAAATTTAAATGCTTAAAATTCATGTTGCACAGTCAGTTTATTTGGTAATATCATGAGTTTACAGGAGAGTAAAACGCGTTTGAATTTCTTTTATTTTTTAAAGAGTCGATACAAGCATTTGTTTGTTAATAAGCTGTTTCCCTAAAAAGTGTCACGGAAGATCTCCAATATTTATTTGTTATTGTTACTAAGATAGTAAAAACGAAATGTGACATTAAATACATAAAGGCATTGTGTTTCATTCCTAATTAATTTCTGTTTCTGGTGAGTGCGTCCATTGATTTTGACGTCAATTGCAGTTACTTTGGTAACGCACGTGCATAACGTGTTTTCCGTGTAAAATTGTTTTGCAGTTTTGTATAATCTTGCATTATCATGTCTCCAAATTTGTTGCAAGTATGCTAATTTCAGAATAGTTTCATGTCCCGCATCACCTATTTTAGGCAAAAATAGGTATTTCAACACATGTAGGAGTAATTCGTCGAGTGATGTAATTGTGAAGTAAACGCCAAGAAGCATGATATTTTGTATGCTCATGATAACCTAATGACTTAATTTTATGACTTACAATAGTATGCAATGTCCAATGTAAAGAACAAAGGGAATGACTTGAAAGTGAGTGTTAAAATGATAAATTAAATGTATTTTACGTGAGTTATTGAAATTTCTGGTGTGTCGCCAAAGGCACATATGATACAAATTTGTATTCCTATTATATGATATTAATCATACGGAAACACACCCGGTTAATAATCTCTATTTCCACAAATGTCGAAATACAGGATGTCTGTTTCCTAAATGTAACTCGAAGGTTTTTTTGACAGCTTTGTCGTTCAGAACATGACCTAAAGATATTTTATTCACGTTTCATTAAGTTGGTCATGCTACTAGATGTCATTTAGACCATAAAAATCGATTGGTCCTTACGTCTTCCAAATAAGAAGCTTTGTGCCAAAAAAAAGAAGAAAATAAAGAGAACATTTCTTAACATATCAGCCTTAAAAGCTTTAAGAGCATGTTTGCTTCACTTTGATCTTAAAAGAATGTGAACGTCACCAAATTAATTGGCCCTGTGTCTTCCTTAAATGGATTTATAAAAAGAATCCAGTGAATGGCTCTTGAGATATTACACTAACGAGCATAACATGCAGGTAATAATGATGATAAATCGAAAGTTCTGCTGTGACCTTGAAATAATGTGATGGTCATCAAAATCGACTTGCTTCTTCACAATAAGATGCAATATGTAAGTTATGAAGAAAATCAAGGTAAAAGTTCTTGAGATATCCCGCTGACAAGCCTAAAATGCATGTTTCAATGCTGACATTTTCAAAGCCTCGCTGTGACCTTGAAATAATGTGAAGGTCATCAAAATCGGCTGGGCCCGCCCCCTTCCCAATAAGAAGATTGGTGTAAGTTATAAAAAGAATCCAGTTCTTGAGATATCCCGCTGACAAGGGTAAAATTTCCTCGAAATGAAGGTAAAGGTCACGAACCATAATAGGGACCCTAATCTCACGACGATGAAGCCACATAAAAAAATGAAAATAATCCAGACAATTGTTTATGAATTATTCAATTTCGTACGTACGGACGCTGCAAAATACCATATTCCCCGCTTCGCGATAAACAAGCGGCGGGCGGTATTGACAGGTACGAGCTGGTAATGTTTCACAGGTAATATAACAAGTATCCATGTAAATTTGATGTTTGATTTAAACTCGGAGGGTATATTTGACCGTTTTAAGATTTATTAAATCTTAATAATGAATTTTGCCATTTTTGTTCTTATCAAACTAAAACAATACATGATAAAACATGAACGAGTGGCTATTTAAACTATTCAGGTTTCTACGCAGAGAAGTCGAGAGTACAAATGAGGAGCACTTAACTGCTTTTGTAACTTGCGCCAGACGAACCTCCAAGTAATACCCCCATTTCACTGAGCTACGACTTTGAAAAGTGGTCAAGACTCTTTCCGACTTTTCCCGACTTTTCCACTACGACTTTGTTAGCATGAGTCGGGAGCAAATAGAGGTCAAATTATGAAATTTGATATTTCTACGAGTTACTAACGACACTCTTAAGAGTTACCTACGACATACACGACTGACATACGACACAATAAAGAGGAACTCCCGACAGACCTACGAGGCACCCCCGACAATAAACTGAGGAACTTACGACTTATCCAAACTCAGATACGACTCAATACGACTGAGACCGACTCGTTCACGACTCACTGCCGAGTCTTTCACGACACCAAGTCACCACCACGACTCTGACAAAGACTCATTTCCGACTCTCTAACGACTCACTGTCGACCCACTCACGACCTGAACGACTTATTTACGACTCGTTCACGACAATGAAGACTCCTCACGACACAGAAACGTCTCACGTACGAGTCACAGACGATCCACGTACGATAAAATCGGCAATTTTAGACCGGAATCGGGCATATAAAAGGCCAACAACCGCCGACTTTTTTGTTATGATTAGTCAGGAACGGGTCGTCACTGATCGTCTTTGAGTATTGGTTAGTCGTACATGTGTTTGCACTAGTTGGAAGTGAGTCGGCATGTAAATTAGGGAAATAACCATTCCCGACTCACACCCGACAACCACGTTTCAATCCAACTATGTACGACTTATTCACGATTCAATATGATTCTATACGACTCAAAAAGACTCAGATACGAGCAACATACGACTCAATACGACGTCAATGGAATTTCTGGAATTTCCGGTTGAAAAGTACGAACCTCGCCGGACTTAAAAAGTCGGGAGTGGGTTTTTGAACATGTTCAAAAACCCACTCTCGACAAAATTTGACCTCCCGACTCTCCCAGACTCATACAGACTCATACAGACTCAACTACGCTCAGAGGCGACTAAAGAGGACTCAGAGACGATTAATTACGAGTCAATGACGACATTTGGCCTATTTTCAGTCGGCAACGGCTCGTAGCTCAGTGAAATGGGGGTATAAGTGAAAAGGAACTTAACGTCCACAATCATGGTATGCAATCAATTACAAATTTAGAGGTTCCAGAAGAGGCTTTTCATCTTCATAAGGTATATTTGGAGATTTATAAAAAAATATAAATAAAAGTCAAAATTATATAACTTTCGTTAACATGGCCTTCATTCTCAGTGTCAAGAATATCTTTTTCATATAAACGTGTTAAAATGTTACAATTTTCAGAAGTTTTACTTATTTTACTGAACATTTACTCAATTTCGTTTATGACCTAATCTTAAACATAAGATATGTATTGCTTTGGTCCTTTTATCCCACCGGTATGTAATACCGTGGGATATAGTCATCACCCTGTCCGTCTGTATGTCCGTCCGTCTGTCCGTCCGTCCGTAATCATTTCGTTTCCGGAGCAGAACTCAAAAACCGGTCCACATATCTTTCTGAAACTTTACATGTGTGTTGCCCACCTACTGAAGTGGTGCCTTTTGATATTTTCACATTTCTGAAAATTTTATTTTTTATTATTTCCATGGAAACGGCTCTTATTTGGACTCAGTACATGAAAGGTTTCGTTTCCGGAGCAGAACTCAAAAACCGGTCAACATATCTTTCTGAAACTTTACATGTGTATTGCCCACCTACTGAAGTGGTGCCTTTTGATATTTTCACATTTCTGAAAATTTTATTTTTTATTATTTCCATGGAAACGGCTCTTATTTGGACTCAGTTCATGAAAGGTTTCGTTTCCGGAGCAGAACTCAAAAACCGGTCCACATATCTTTCTGAAACTTTACATGTGTATTGCCCACCTACTGAAGTGGTGCCTTTTGATATTTTCACATTTCTGAAAATTTTATTTTTTATTATTTCCATGGAAACGGCTCTTATTTGGACTCGGTTTCATTTCATATATATTAGCGTATACTATTATGAACCTTGCTTGAAAAATTTAAAATTATCTTTCAAAGGTTTACATCTTATGTTCATGTGGAACCGGTGGGATATGTCATCTTCTGATGACTCTTGTTTTCAAATGTCACTTTTCCGAGCGACATCTCCCAAAACCCAAATTACAATATATTTGCACTAAGATAACAAGCAAGTGAACAAACTTAAGAAACGCAGCTGTATGTTGTCAGCATAATTTGATACCGTACACATTTCTCTCCAAAAACGTTGAAAGTTCGGCAAAGTTGGATGCAGACAAAACGAATGAAAGAAAGATAAAGTGACAGACAAAAGAATTTTGTAGTCTATCCTTGATTTGTTCAAACGACGTATTCGCCGGGCACGTGATACATGTATAGTCATTTGTACAGCTCACTCAGCTTCAAACATATCTCTTCATGGTTACCAAAATTTGAATAGTTATAGTTATAGTTTTAGTTGAATAGTGATATAAAATACTGAAGATATAACTTTCTAATAAGTCCTTTATGAATAAAAAAAATCAGAATCAAATTTAGAGATTATCTTTTGGCCTTACAGTGCATCTAACACATGGCCTTGTAACAATCATATTGAATAGATATGCAATTTTCATTCATTCAACAGTAAACTTGTTATCAATGAACATAGTAAAATGATATTGTAAAAAGGTATCCATGACACTTTGACTCTGTTCAATCTAATACATAGAGATTATTACCCGAGGGAGTGTGTCATATGAATTTAAAGACGAGTGTGAATTTTGTATTACCCGAGCGAGGGTTATACCAAAATTTGCACGAGTTTCGTTAAAGTCATTTGACACACATCCAAGGGTAATAATTTCTTTATTACCGATTTTATTCCAGTTCACCATCTCAGAAATATCCAAGAAACGGGCCGCTTCCTTTGCGGAGACCGGCTACAGTGACGTCACGAATGGTGTTATGACGTCACAGGCGAAATAATACGGGAACTCGCGCTACAACAATCGTTGCTAGGCAAAAGTGATTTGTGCACTAGTGCTCATATTGATATGTCACTACTTATTTTCAACCATAAAGGCCTCTCTCAACTTAATCACACTACGTCATAAGCCTGTCGACTCATGTACTAGACATTCGATTTAGAGGTCATGCGGTTATCAGTGGCTGATAACACTAATGCACTTTGTACATAGCTTACTGATAATATCATCGTCTATTCTTGTGAATAAGGTGTTTGGGGCGGTGTAATAGTCAGTGAGTTTGTTTTTATTTAGTGATTCATCACATTTTATTCGTTTGAATGTCTTTATCTTATCCATCATGTTACATGTTTTTATTTGTAGATCATTGATTGAAGCGATATTGCAGTTGCGAGCAATATTGTCTCTAGCTAATGGTTTCATAATCAATGATTGCTTTTTCAAAAGTTATTACCAAATAGTATATCTGCAACTGTTTTGTGACAATTTATTACAATTCGTACAAAATACGTAAATAATTCTTATCTGTTTCGTATAGTTTCAGCATGGAGGCTACGAAATTTTCCTAAACGTTTTGTTCATTTAAACATGCTGTTCACGAATTTTTGCCGAGTGTGTACGAATTTAAACGATCACCTATTCGTGTACCTATTCGTGTCTTTCGTGATAATTAGGCTCGTAGGGGCATTAGTGATCCAGTTGACCTTCACGCTCCGCCGTACATTCCGCAAATTCCAGTGTCTTCTTATACACAGTTCTACAGTTTGTAGGTCAACATCGGTGTATATAGGGCCTATTGAATACAGAAACAACATGGTGCACCCTCTTATTTCAAAATTTCTTGTATAAATTGAGGCATATCAAAGATTATGATATTTTATGCTCTGTATCTCTGTGTGCCCTGTGGTCTCCCCTGATCATCTTCGTACCAGATCTTTATATGCCTTGGATATTTCCCTCGTTCTGTCAGAGTATATATTCCTTTTGGGAATCCTTTTCAGTTTCTATAGAACTCAAAAGCTGTAACACCTAGCTGTCTTACACTTCATATTTTGATCAGCCAACTTTTATAAATGTACTTTTTAGGATTTTCAAATTCTTGGATTCATGTTTTGGGCATCCATAGCAACTACGGAAAATCGGGTCGACCCTCTGAAGATACTGCTTTTGGCATAAACTTATTTGCATCTGAAAAAATTTAAGAAACATTTTTTTAAAAATGTTCTGCTATCCCTGAAAGACACTCCTTTCCAGGTTATCTTTGGGACATGTCTGAGCGAAATGTAAATGACAGTAGTGAGGAGGATTACCAAGAGGAAGAAGATGAGGAGGAAGATGAGGAGGAAGATGAGGAAGAGACAATTCAAAGTGAGACGGAGGTCAACATTGAATCATCAGTTAAAAAGGACATCGTGTCGAGAGAAGGTATCAATATAATTACCTTAAATTCTCTGTAGTCCATTTCAGCAGCAGTGTCAATCAAAAACTTGTTTTTAGTTAGTACCCTTTGTGGTCAATAGTTCACATAATTTAATTTTATCCAAATACAAATTTCAAGCAGTAGCTAGTTCGGCAAACTTCCCTGTTTCAAACCCTGCCACTGACATTTTCTGCCAGCCAGTTAAGATAGTTGTCTTTATGACAAAAAGCTGGTTTCAGACATAATCATTGTCAGATGTCAGTTTTAGGCAGTAGCTTTGGTAAAAAGGCAGCTACAGTTCTCATTTTTGAAAACAAACAAATGTTTCAATGATAACACTTTGCTATGATAATGTCAGATAATTCAATACGCTCAAATGGTGTTTGAAGAATTCAAGTGAATAATCATGTGTGTGTGTTTAACTGAAACTAGTTTAAATATTTATTGTATATTTGTATAGTTGAAAAATTGTTGCATTTTAGATTTTTCGATGGCGATCGCTGCTGTTGACCCCTCGCTGCAAGCTGTAGCAACTGAGATGCAAGAAGATCTACCAACTTCTACCAAGGGTATGGGCATTAATTAAATACGAATAGTGTGTGTGTGGGGGGGGGGGGGGATGCTGTGTGGGGGTGTGTACGTTTGTGTGTTTGTACAAGTAGGCAGACAAATAGTAGGAATGCGAGAAAGAAAGATGTACGGCAAAATCCAAGATAAAGGGAGAGCAGGGATTGAATAGAGAAAACAGAGGCAGGAGTGAGATCGAAGGTAAAAAAAACAAAATTAAAGAGAAAAAGTGACAAAGAGCAAGAAAGCGAGAAACAGATCGGAAGAGAAAGTAATTGATCAAGCTAGGGCGAAGGAGCAAGAAAGAGAATACAGGAAATATAGGCTAGGAAAAGGGAGAGAGAGAGAGAAAGGTTAGGTAAAGAGAGATAGATAGAGACAGACCGACAGACACCGAAATAAAAAGACAGAGAGAAAAAGAGATACTGCAAAAAACTTGAAATAGTCCTTAAAGAAACAGAGTTCAATATTTTAAAAATAATTTTACTGTTTTCAGTGTGTTTTCTTCAAAATTTTGCGACTGACCTAGGGAAAATTAGACCAAAATTCATTTAATAGGAGGTAATTTACCAAAATTACCCAAACGGAAGCCGATGTAAAGACGAATCAAGTGTGGTCATCTCACAACTTCCGGTTTCTAAATATACACTTGAAAAAACGTCTTTGTCTCGCACGACTAGATTTTCTTTTCCTTTTCTCCGAATTAGGTATTCGTTGCTGCTAAAGTTTTTACCCATCGAACACAATTATGGTAGTTAAGACACAGTATAAATCCTACACGCATAATGATTACGTCACCGAAATCATGTTCGTTAAATGCTATGCCCTTTTTACAGGGGATACTGTGCTCTTGGCGTATGTATTGTTATTGTTGATAAAAAAAAGTAAATGTGATATAAAAATTCGACAAAAGATTTTTTTACAGAGTGACATATTTATGTTCTCAATAGTTTTCATCCCGAACCGCATGTAAGTATGATAATGTATCTTTAATGTATCCGTTCTATTTCAGCTGTTCAGCACAATTTCATCCGTATGAACGTCCAGCAGAATGTTACCATGACAGGTTCAGCAAATCTGACTATTGGAGGAACCCAAAATATAACAAAATTCCAATCACCAGTAGAGAGACTGTTAGGTAAGTTAACTTTTATTTTTTCTCATAAGTAAAAGACATATCGTCAATGAGAGATATGCCACGATTCAAACGATATCAAACACTATCAATTACATGACTCATGATATTTATATGTCAAGATATCAGTAACAATTATAACACTGCATGCTATTTATTGTGTTAATCATAAATATTCATGCTTGGTGGAATTTTACAAGGAATTGTTCTTTTAGAAGAAATTAGTAAAAGAAATAGAAAAAAAACCCAAGAAAGACATAACTCGTGCCAGTCTCAATCCCATCCTCTCCCTACGGAGCTAGATCAAGTCATGAGATGTTGATAAACGTCTCTTTGTGTAAAGCTGCTTTGTGGGTTTGTGGGTTAAAGAGAGAAGCCTTTTTCTATGCATTAAAAGTATGCTATGCAATCAGTGACGCTGTGAAAAAGGCATCATTGTGACAAATGAATCATGGTAAATTCTCCGCCTACAACTACAATTTTCATGTGAAAAGTGTCTAGATTGTCCGAAATGTTTTAAATGGTTTGTAGCTATGTAGTCCGGCAGATAAGTGGGGAAATTGTGCTATTGGTGATACAAGCACGAAAGTTGGTTTACTGATAGAGCATTTTATTATGAAGATTTTTAGATATAGGGACATTTGATTGTTTAGATAGTAAGATAACAATATCTAAGACTCTCATAGTATTTGGAGAAAAAACCAAGGATTTGATGTCCGCCACAGCAATGTTAATGTGAAAGGCTGTGGTGGCAGAGACTGTCCGGATCTCAATCAAGGTTTAACACTTTGGCAGCGTTCAACCCAAGACTCGAAGATAGCAGACCGCAGATAGATAGCCAAGGTTCGTCTTTCAATCTCCTTTGTACTCCGCTGTGAGTGGGGAAGGAACAGCCTCCTACTCTGCTGGTGGAGCGAACGTGCACGTTCCGAGTAGATATGGAGAGCTTGAACAGCACAGATAAGTCTGTTCTCTTTGTCCGTGAAAGATGCGTATTATGCAAGGACAGGAATGTGAAACATTCTGCCTCACTCATCAGTGCAAGTCTCAACGTGGCTCTTCCCCCATCTCTCACTTTCAAATCATCCCGCAAGGAATGCAGGTGCAAACTCCTGGCTACGAAGCCATCTCCACCTGTAAGCTGTCATAACTTTCTGTTTGAGGATGATCATCTCTTTTAGCATAAGTGCTCAGGGATAATCACTAGATCCCGCTGACCTGGAGACCAGACAATTGCCATAGGTTATATGATAACTGCATCCGACCTCTCCCAGCTGAGGTGATCCACTGCTAGAGATTGTTTATCCTCTCAATCCATTTCGAGGGGACAAATGCTCTATACTGAGCAGTGTCAAGAATAATGCCCAGGAAGGGGATCGATGTAGTTGGCTGAAGGTCTGAGTCGTATCATCAACCCCAGTCTCCTGAACAGAGGATCAGCGATGGTAGTGGAACCCGTTGTCACGGTATGTGCTGAATTTGACATTGGGATTGTGTAAAAAGTTCACTATCAGTTGAGCCACTAAGTGGATGATACCGCCCCTAATGGGAGCACATTCCACTGAAAGTGTCGCCCTGCCAGGATGAAACAGAGGTACTTGCCGTCGTCTCGGAAAATGAGAATGTACAAATAGAGTCCTAGAAGGTGAGAGACAAAACTAGTATCTGGAACCCCCTCAAGAATCTGTCAAACAATCGTCCAGCCCCAGCTGATGCAACAACCCGGAGAACCCTGACACGCCTCTTGCCTTGAAGAGGTAGGCTGACCTCCCCCTCCTCTCTCCTTTTGAGTGAACGAACCCGAATTCCGCTCCACCGTCAGTCTGTTGGTTAGGTCATGCTGTTGGACTGCTCATATCCCTGGCAGAGTTCTTCCGAGATGGCCCCAGGGAAAAGCACATCATCCGAACATAAGGCGTACCTCGGGTGGCTACTGATCTTCCCTAGGAGGTTGGACTATCCCAAATCACCATGCCTCAGGAGGTTGAGATCTACATTACCTGTGCTTGTCCTCTAGCCACGAATGCCACCACTGGACTCATTACCTTATCGTGGTGTGGTGGTTTGAGTGCTTCGACGACCCCGAGGGCTATGCCAGCTGGAGCTTACATGCTCCTGGTAGGGCCACCCAAGCTGGACAGGTCGACGGGTAGAAGCCAGACAAAATGTGAGTCCTTCTAAAACCTGCTTTCTATCTCTTACTATACCTTTCTTTCCGTCTTTTCCCTCATCCTTTCGATCCCTTTCTCTCTGATCTGTCTACTCTCTTTTGGATGGCAACATCCACGTGTTTAATTACTGAAATATTGTTCAAAACACGTTAAACACCATCTCACTCACTCACTCACTCTAGCCACGAACGCAAGGTAGACAGCTTGAGCCCCTTATCCATATCCGCCTTCAGACCCTTTGTTTCACTTGGTATCAGTGGTACAAGAAAGAGTCTCTGCAGTTTCTTCCTGAAATAAACATTGACGGTCAAGCAATATGCAGCAACAACCTTCAGTCAACATACAGCAGCTACCACAGTCGGTGCAGTGCAGTGATTTGATTAGGCAGTCTTAGATGAAAAATGTTTAAAAACATCAAAATTTGTTAACATAGACTTTTTGAACCAAAGTTTGATCAGCAAACAAAGACTGACAATCCTGAAGGGTCAGATATAAAATCAGCGGGCCGAATTTTGAATTGCAATTTTAAGAATATTTTTTACATTGATGTACCACTGCAGATGCTTTTTTGAGATCAGTATGAAATAATTGCATAGCTTATGCACAACAAGTTACTTCATAATATCTATATTCTATAATATCTATATCTGTTAAAGCTTTTGAAATACAGGCCTTTCAAAAACGCCGATTAAAACCTCCTTAACTAGACGAGATAGGACAGTGAAAATGACTCTTTTTCTTCTTTTTAAATCAATATACAGGCAAAATACGTGAACAAATTAACTTCTACCAGGGTAATTTATATTGAAGACATCTTAGATTTAATAGTTTTTACATTTCATAGTTTTTGTATTCCAATTCCAAATATTATGACCAAAAATAACATCGAAAAAGCTGTTTTTGGACCCCTTGTGTATTTGATCAACCATACAATTATAAGTATAATATTTTGATGTTTGAAATGGTGTGGACTTTTTCACAACTGATGTGCCTATCAAAAGGGTTCGTAGTCACATTTCATTTACAACAGGATTTTGTTTTGTACTCTTTTGAAAAGTTGGTATCGTTACATTTGCCCCTGAGTGTATACTTCACATATCTGCTGGACTAATGGGAACCTGCCAGAAACTAAAGAACTAGTCTAGTTAGTTCAGAGGTTTAAAGCTTCATGACTTGAGCTACGTCTGTAGGGAGAAATGTAAACCTTTAGAGATCACAGATTGGCGAGCGTTGACAACTGTTGCTATTTATATCTTGTGAAACAGTAGTTTTTTAATCATGTGAAATCATTTAAAATGTCATAAAAACTCAGTCAACTTAGAATGGCTTGGTGTCTTTTTCAAGGGACAACAATATCAAAACTTGATCAGTGGACGAGAGGGATTGTGGAGACAGCCGTCCTAGAGAAGGTAATGGACAAAATAGATAGAGGAGTCACTTGGATAACAATAAAAGGTTCTCCAGGGGAAGGCAAGACGACTACAGCACACATGGCACTCAACAAACTTCACAAAGCAGGCAGGAAAATATTTGATGTAGCCACGCCAGATGAGTTTTCGAATGTAGTCAATACTTGCAAGGATAACCCTGTCATTTTGTTGGATGACGTATTTGGAAACTTGGAATTTGACAAAACTGAATGGTCCAAATGGAAAGCAATTCTTCTGAAAACTTTAGAAGATACTCAGTCTGCCAAAACCCAAAATATTCCAAAAGAAGAGTCTAAGGTAACAGTCATTTTGGTTGGACGTGAATACGTTTTAAATGTGTGTACCAGTGATTTGGGAAAAGTTGCTGATTTTTTCACTCATGAGGAACATGTTGTTAACATGTCACCTGCCGGCCAAAGGAAAGTCGAAGAGAAAGTAAGAATATGGAATGCAATATCAGCTGCATATGGGGTTAAACTTGATGATGACACAATACAGAAAATATGTAAAATTGATCTTCCTCATGGTTTTCCACACGTCTGCAAATTGTTTGTTACATCACGCAAGGAAAACTGTGAACTCTCTGCTGAGAAGTTCTTCCAAAAGCCTCTTGAATTTTTGAATCAAACTATTCAAAAATTCATTCAAAACAAGCAAAAGTGTAACCTTTTCAAAGCTATGCTGAACAACGGAGGCAAAATTTCACTTAAAGCAATGGAAGATTTGGAAGATCCTGCTGTGATTCATGTTGCTTCAGACCTTGTAGGAACTTACCTGAAAAGGGAAGACAACTGCTACAAGTTTGATCACCCATCAGTGTACGACAGCGTTGCCTTTAACATGTGTACTGTAGCAACATCATTTGTCATCACAAATTGTAAAATGAATTTTATTCATGAACGAATACGTCTTCAAACGAATCAAAAATTGGTAACTGGGTCCGATTTGGTTGTTAGTGTGGCCAGAGATTGGATTCCAGAACTAGCAGCACGATTTGCCTCAGTACTCTCTGCGGGGAACTTCTCAGAATCACTCTGTCATCAGGCATTTACAGATGTGGAATTTGTGTCGACAACTATGCCAAAAGTCATGATTCCCTTACCAGAGTTAGTCAAACAATCAGATAAGACAACAGGACAAAGCTTCCTGTGTTTGTTGCCAAGTAGTGGCTCCCCTGAATTATTGAAGTATATAGAGAAGCATGCTTCCTTCAAGCTTACGCAAAGTGATTACAAGGAGGTTTCTCACGGAGTTTGCTTGTTTGCTGCATCAGATGTTCTTCTCTATATGAAAAGCAAATTTGATGTGAATGATTCACCAGAAGTTAAAAGACATGGACACTTATATTGTCATGACCAGCCGCCTCATGATGGTGTCAATTTTGCCATGATATCAGCAAAGGGGAGGGATGATTCCTTCATAAGCAAAATCATGTCAATGAATCCTGACCTTCATACTCGAAATGCTCTTGGTCAAACTTTGCTGCATGTACTCTCCGAAAATGGACTAACAGATGCTGTTGAAGAGGCAATCAAAAAAGGAGCAGATGTCAACAGTAGGGATAAATGGAATTGGACTCCATTGACCAACGCCTGCAGGACAGGCCATGAGAAGACTGCCCAATTCTTAATCGAGAATGGTGCTAATGTCAACATAAAAAATAGAGATGGATCAACCCCGCTCTTCTACGCATGTCAAAAGAACCTTGAGGTGATTGCTCAGGCTTTGCTTCAAAGAGGGGCTACTGTAATTGACAATCAATTTTACGCAGCATGTGAAACAGGCAATCTGAATTTGGTTGAGTTACTTGTGCAAAATGATTACCAGGTTAGTCAATATGCTGATTATTCATCTTCACTTTTGCAAGCTGCAATTACCTCTCGTGACATCAAAATGGTGGAGTGGCTCATACAACATGGAGTTTCTGTAAACTCTCAAGGCACCCAATATGGTTCTCCATTGAATCATGCATGCTCATCAGGTTTGCTTGAGATTGTCAAATTGCTGCTTGAAAATGGAGCAGACATTAACGCTGCTGTGAGTACTACAGACATCTCACCATTTCAATGTGCACGTTCTGAGGAATGCTTTGATGTCCTTCTTACAGCAAAGCCAAATTTCCTTTTAAAGAATACTCATGGAAATACCCTACTTCACATTGCTGCTGCTAAAGGTTTCACAGAAAGCATCCGTAAATTGCTTCAAGTATTTCCTGATGTAGAAGTTTTAAACGAGAACAAGGAAACACCTCTTTTCTTAGCATCATGGAAGGGATCAAGTGAATCTGTAAAACTTCTTCTCGATGCTGGTGCTGATGTGAACGCAAAGTCAACAAGAGGTGATACCCCACTACATAAGGCAGGCAATTCTGCAGAATGTGTTCAGCTTCTTGTCAGAGCTGGGGCCAGTGTAAATGCTGTGAATGATGAGAATAAATCGGTTCTACAATCAACATTATATTTGCTCAAGATTTTTAAAGCACCTGAAGAACGTGGATCAAGTATTGAAATCCTTATCAAAGCAAATGCAGATGTCAATGTTAGGGATAACGATGACAACACCCTTCTCCATCTTGCACTTGAGTTACAGTTTTATTCACTCAACATCATTCCATTGCTGCTTCAAGCAGGAGCGAATTTTCAACTCACAAACACTAAAGGACAAACACCACTTCATATTGCGACTGCAAGATGGCCAACTGATACAATGAAGGAGCTGATTAGCAGAGGAGCGAGTGTTAACACACGTGATGCAGAAGGAAAGGTCCCTTTACATTATTTAACACCTTGGACACCTGAACATACCGAGAAGTTTCAGTTGCTTGTTGATTCGGGTGCTGATGTCAACAAGAAGACCTACCATGGAGGTACGGTTCATCAGAGCTTTCTCACGCAGTAATTCTCAGGCACAATCAGTATTGATAGCAAAAGTAAAGTGCATCTATGACCACAAATGGTCAACATGCTGATATGTTGAATAGATACAAAGAGGGGTTTTGAATGCTGACACAATCTGGTGTCATAGTTAACATTGAATATCAACTATTACTAGTTCATTTGAATGACAATTGATTTCAACAACTGGTTTCATGGTTATATGATTGAATCAGGATTATTTCTTGTTTATTGTTGAAACGGGACCTCAGTTGTAATCAAATGGAACTTTGTACTGTTGAAAATGATGGTTTAGTGTCAGTGGATGTTTTATTGTAAGCAGGGAAGGAAACAATTGGTTCATTTAAGCATTTAATACTTGTTTCATTGTGTAGATTTTGTAATTTTGACAAAAACGGATGTTGTACTGCAAAATGAAAGATGGCTGGCATGAATTTTATGATGAACATAGAACTGTAACAATGGATGACTCTATGGCCAATCTTGGAATTGTAAATAATCAAGTTGATTCATCAGACAGTCTAAGTAACTGCTTAGATGCCGATGCGAAATATCAAATGTGGAAAGAAAACCGTGGCTTGGTGTGAAGTGAAATGGTAGCAATGGCTTGTGAATCATGTGGAGTATCTCCCCATGGCAAGGTGAAAAGTTATCTGAAAGCATCAAGAATGGAAAGGAAATTACAAATTGGTTCATACCCTCTTATGAATTTTTCTCCCCTTTGTAATGGGCATACAGATTTATTTTTTCCAAATATTTTAGAGTAGCTCATTTGTCTTACTTTATCTATGTTATTTATCTAAGTTATTCTAACTTTTTTAAACATAGGTTACCATTTGAACTTTATCACCAATATCTTAGGATAATATGATTCAAACCTAAAGTACACAAGTTCATATTACTCGACTTATAATCACTTCAGAAAATATCAACTTATCCTAATCTGTATTATGAGCAACGATCAAACTACTTTCGTTCATGTAATTTTAAAAAAGATAAATGCTAAGAATGATATTTTTTTCATATAAGACAGTTCAACTAAAACGTAAAATAATGTTTTGATAATATTAAGAGAATGTTTCTCTGTACGAATACGATAACAAAACTTTGAATTCCGATTGGATCTATTCAACATTTTCACATTGGGATGAGCACAGACAATGTGGCCCATGATGAGAAGGGACTATAATGTCGATAAAAGCAAAAATATCGTCAAAGCAAGCCGATTTTTTGCTTCCACAGAAAGAAAACCGTTTTATTTCTTATATTGTTTTTTTTTCTAAACTGTTGGTATAATAACAGCCACAGGAACAAATGTTCTTCTTTTAGAATTGAAGTATGTTGTCTCTTTTCTTTAGTGTGAATTTTCTTTTGTGATTCTTTAATGATTTTTAGTGGTGACCACCTCTTCTTATTAACCGTTGTCTCCTGGCTTTGCACCACAGTTTGAAAATTGTACATTTACACCTTCAATATACAAACGTTTTAGTTTACCTGGTGTAAATAATATTTTCTGGTAAAATTATTGGTAGTTATTTTTCAGCATCGATGTTTATTCATGAAGGCCATATAGTCCCTCTGGTTAAATTATGTAATAGACAAAAGACTCAATTGAAGCAAATTCAGAATAAATAAAAAACAAAAATAAAACAAATAAAGAAACTCTTCAATTTTGTTATTTCATAGATTATTGTTTCATAGTGTTTTCTCCTACAGATATACATTCGAAATTCCCGACAACAATGTCATTTTTAAACTACCGGAAAGTTCGTTTCTGGCTTAACAATGAATCTCCTTATGAACGGTAAAATCTATTTCAATTTATCCCTGTATCTAAACTGTATTCAAAAACTTACAACTGCCATTACATTGCATACCAAATGTGTTTTGAAAGTATCATTAGCCATAATGAAAACCAATATTAAACACTTGTTTAGAAATTGTGACAAAAGCGTGATAAATTAGTATTTTGAAATATGAATATTTTAGTAATGCAACTTTGACCTATGTGATTTATTGATAATATTAGATAAGTACCTTGTATGTGTGCTGTTTGAGTGGCATTCAAGAAGTTGATGGTTGTTGAAGACAAGTGAATTTCTATGTTTGTACAATTTCTATATTTTGACAGTAGCGGATATTTGACCTATCATTTTATATATCCTTGAAAACGGTATAAGGATCTTACCCGAAACGTTGCTGTAGTGCATCCATAGAATTTTGCCTGTCTTGCTTGTTTGTGTACAGCTGCCTACCTAATGTTTGATCACTTACCTGCATATGTCATGTAATTAGCAATGTCTATGACGCATCCTACCATTGCTTTGGATCATATGTTCATGTGACGTCATACGTTAACGTTAGTTAACATAAGTTGGCAACTAACCTTGTGCTTTACTTGTCTTACATGACTTTTAACATCAATTTCAGGAAATGTTGTGAGCACTAGTCTCACCCCTGTTGTATTTGATTCGTTTGTACCTAATGATTATATACACAGAACTTAATTAAGCACCCTCCTATTTTGTAAAATAAATATGTGTGCTCTTGCACTATTTGGATTAATTTGATGTATTGACCACTCCAGATATAACAATTGCTTTTATATTGAATATTTGATTGAAGTAAAAGTCGCTTAAGTGCAAAAATAACTAAAATATGAGAAAAAGTGTGAGACTGCTGAAATTTGGTCAAATATAACTATTGTCATAGGGGGAAAACTACACATTAAACTTTGGATTTTATGAACTAAAAATAACAATTATGATCCCTAGTTGACATTTATACACAGAGACCCTTTTTATCACGCATGATATGAGGCTAGCAAGACATTGAATTTTCAGTACTTTTTTCAACAAAATTTATAAAATGCTTATATGCTTAATTAAGTTCTTTGTGTATATAATAAAGATAAGGTAATTCCCGAAAGGGAGTTCATTTTACATTCACAGAGTCTTAAAATTAACAAATATACAACATAGCCGTCTCTTAATATTTATTCATAACGGTGACCTAGATATCAAAACGAGGCTAAGCCCGCAAGCTTCTAGAATGGATGACGGCCATTGCCGTTTTTCAAGTCGGTGTCCGTTGCAGTATTTCGTGACTAGCGTGAATGTAACATCATGAAAAATTGTTTATATTTGCAAATAGGTCATGTGCCGTTTTTACAATGTTTTGAGGATAAACTTGTAAACGATTTTTAAAGTTTTCATTCCTCACACTCCTCGCTCAAAAGCAACATATTTTAATATTAATAGAATATTTTAATGTGGTTGTCTTTTCATAATCATTAAAAAACTTAAGGGGAAATTTATTTTACTTTTGGTCAAATTAAATGTTTAGATTTAATCATACTGAGAGATTTCAGGACATGATCATTAACATTATGATGATTTTTGTTGCATTCTTAATATAGCTCAATGTCATAAAAATGTCAGTCAGGAATTAATGTTTTGATTAAGAATTTTGTATACTTTTATAATTTCCATCCGAGGTAAAAACCATTTCAATAGTTTGAAAAAAATTGTGTTGATTTGATTTGATTTGAAAGCTTTCAATTTATAAAAAAAAACATACTTTAAAATAAAATTTCACACTCAATGATTCTAAATCAACATCAGTAAAATGCAAATTTTCCCTTCTGATTGTGGATTGAAAGTTATATGCAAAACTGTGATTTATTGACAAGATGTCCATGCATAGTTACATGAATAATTTTGAAATGGTATCAAGAAAATTACACAATGAATTATCTAAAAACTATTGACCTATGTTTGTCATATCTGTAGTACATACATAATATTTTAAAGCATGGTTAATTCTATAATTTAAAGAAAGTTATACATTAATCATATTACAAATCATTCATATGCAAACAAATATTGATTCAATACATTAGGCATGAAATTGGTTCTCATTGGTAGATACAACATGTACTTTAATACATGATTACTATTATCTCATTATCTGAAAAAATCTATTTTGAAAATGTCTTAATAAATATCATGTTTTATTCTAATAATGTCCTTTGGAATTAAATTTGATAGCTTTACAATTTTGCTATTACAATTATAATCAGTATCTAATTAAATTTAATATTTCTTGAAATTACTTACCTTGATATATTTGTTTATTTGAAAAAAAAATCAAATGACATTTCAGTTGTCAAACTGAATTATCTGGGTGGGACTGATATAACTTCCACTGTATTCATCTTGTAGGTCGACTGTGATTTTCTAACTAGCTATGTAAAATTTTTGAAAATAATATCGATGTATATCATATATTTTACCTTGGAAAATTTCTTCTCAGTAACAACTTTCACTCAAATAAGTCAGCACTAGCCGGGTCACTAGGTCCATGGCTGTCAAAATCAACAGTGACCGAAGGCGTGCGGTTTGAATAACCGTAAATAAAGATACATCGAGGGGAAAATCCCAAAAATATTAGTCCAAGTCATCATTTGAGAAATCTTTTTATAAATGTTGATGCTTATGTTGAAAAGAAATCAGCAATATGAAGTTTCGAAGATACACAATCGGACTTCGATGTCACGTTTGTAAAAAGACCAAAACTTTACGTTCGCGATCGACGTCGTTTCACTGTATCCTAAACACTAAATAAACATATTTTTGGTATATAGACAATAGGGATATTGCTTTAGGTCATGCTTAATCTTTATCTAGAAATAAACGTTCCAAAATGAGATAAAACGAACTTTTTAAGTGGCATGTCGTGATCGGGTAATCCACTTCCGGGTTCTTGTTGCTTGATCATGCGGGCTTAGCCTCGTTCTGGATAGTGCATGAATATTCATGACGTAATATTAAGAGAGATCTATTCCAGAGCAATACGCACATAAAATACGTCAATGGCATAAAAAAAAAAATTCTAGATTAAACATATAAATTTGAGCACTAATAAATGATGTTTGTATATTACATGATAACTATTTATCACTTTATCTCTTTGATATGTTCACCTACATGTACCTATTTAAGTCCTTTGCATAAAATTCATCCGAAAGTATATATTTTAGAGCTATGTAATGATAAAGATATCTTACGTGTTTTATTTAGGTTCCGAGACATGGATAATAAACTTAAAGGGGTAGTAGCACGTTTTTTTATAAGTTTATATTTCAAATATTTTACTGATAATTGTAAATTAATGCTAAATGTATTTTTTGGTAGTGTCAAAAATCTCATTACACAAGCCAATCATCCATGGTCAGAGGACAAAGTTTGAAGATTCACATTAAATCCATTGGCGGCCTTTTTGTGT